>JAOYMZ010085590.1:0-11152 GCA_025802335.1 Pinguicula primuliflora
CGAGTTGGAGACATCATATTACGGTTAAAGATATATAGGACTATATAGAGTAGTTATTTGTGTATGGACCTCTAGGCTGATAGAAATTAACGGGATATACTAGTGGATATTTGCCCTAATTGTATTTTATCTTTTTAGCTAGTTCCTTATTTGTGTAGTTAGTATATGATTGAGGTAAATGCCTACACAAATATGTATTTTATCTTTTTATCTTTTTTATATTTTATTTGTGTGGATATTTGCCCATAATAATATATGATTGAGGTAAGTAGTTTATTTCTGCTATATTCGTTTATTCCTTTTATTATTATTATAATAATAATTACTATTATTAATGCTATTATTAATAGGATTATGATTATGATTATGATTTTTTTTCGTGCTGAGGGTTTTCACGAAAACAATCTCCTCATCCTATTGAGGGGTGAGAGTATGATTGCGTACATCTTATCCTCCCCAGACCCTACCTAAGGGCAGAATTTACTGGGTATGTTTGGTTTGATTTGGTTTACCATTTTCTTACAACACTCTTGCACCACTTCTTAGATGTCATCACCCAATTAGGTGTTGGAAAATCATGTCCAATATTTTCATCCAATTTGATTTTCCAATACTCGATCGGGTGATGACACATTACAAGTGGTATCAAAAAATAGCGGCCTGCATCACTTCTCATAAATTATGGGCAATTTGGTTAAACATTTATGAGTTTGATCACATTAACATTCAATTCCCGAATAACGCAAATTCAAGACCGCCGACGTCAATGGAAAGCCTCCACGGAGACCCATATGGAGGTGGAACAACCGCTGGATCCACCCGATTTATCAGATACAGGTCCTGTTGGCGTCAAGCCAACCTAGTCGGAGAAGACAGCGACTCCGCCTAAAACTTTCAAAGATGCGCTCTCACCGACTTTGTCGAAGGAGGGCAGTGGCAAAAGCCCATTTGCTAGGTTTCCAATCCACGTTAGCGAAGAGGATGTCCGGCATACTATTGTCCACGGTAAACACTGTGTGGACTTCTCCTCAAAGGTGAATGAGGTCATCATCCAGAATATGGCTTACACGGTATATATATATTAAACCGTTGAAACAAGTCACTAGTTACAAGTTTCTGTACCAAAAACTCATCTCACTCTGGCGGCCGAAGGGGAATGTGCATCTCTTGGACATGGAGAGAGGGTACTACGTAGTTAAGCTCGATTTTGAGGAGGATTACATGAAGGCATTATTTGGTGGCCCTTACTCCATCGTAGGCCATACGCTCAGTGTGCACTCGATCGGATCACCTGGATTCAGTGGCCACCTCCTAAGGGAGATTTCTCGGCCTCTCGGCTCATACCTCAAAGCTAATTCTCACATGATTCAAGCTAAGCGTGATCTATTTGTTAGAATAGCAGTCCGTTTACATCTTACCAAACCTCTGGTTTTAAGTGTTACCGTGCAGGGTATTGAATATAAGATCTGTTATGAAGATCTTAACACAGTCTGCATTTTATGTGGCATGTATGGACATTTGGCCGGCTCTTGTTCTAAGTTCGTGTCTGATGCGGAGGACACCATCCCCTCAATCCCGACCCCCAGCCCTGGAGGGGATTCTTCTGGTAAACCTTTGGATGCTAAAGGCACTGGAACTCCTAAGGTGGGAAAGGAGGCCCCAACTCCCACAGAGATGACCTGGTTAATTGCTCAAAAACCCCGGCGGGTCTCTCGGCGGGGCTCTGAGGCAACCGCCACTCCAGGTAGTAAGGTCCATTCCTTCCCTTTTTCTAACTCTAGGTTTGATGTCTTAGCAGGGAATCCAGATATTGCTGATGATCAATTGCTGACCGATTCCCTGTCTCCATCGAAAGAGTCCTCTGCAGCTCTGAACGGGTTCTTTTCTATGAGTCAGTGTCCCTCAGGAGCCACCTTATTCAAATCTCTGTCAATGGCAGTTAATAATCGGACCTCACGCAACAAAGGCAAGAAAAGTTCGGGGTTGAAACTTAATTATCGGCCCACAGGCTCGTAGCCCCCATCGAAGCACAAATTCATCAGCAAACCTTCCTCTAGCACCCTATCTCCTTGGTCCCCGAAGCCCAGGGCCCAGGTGCCAAACTCAGCGGATTCGAAGAAATCATAGGCTACTATCCATGAATTATCAGGATCTCTCCCCATATCAGCCCAAGGCCCGAATCTACCAGCTGACAGTGATTTAACCGATGTCCTACAGTCTGCTCATTCGGTGGTTATTCTCCCACATCCCTTAGCACAACCTTCAGTGGATAATATTGACAGGCTTCCGCCCCAGAGGGATGTTGTGACAAAGGGTGGCAGTACTAAAGGATTCCATGTGAGATGGCCAGATACCCAAGGATCCATGCTGGCCCCCCAAACAGATCATATGGAGGGGTTGGTGGATCAATTAGATGACCCTCCGGATCTGGAGTGGAACAAGTCTGAGGGGGGCACTGAGATGCATGTAATGATATGGAAGGGAGAGCAGTCGATGACCCTGAACATAACATTGGTTAAACTGGTGGGTTGCTGAAGTCACCTCTATCACCTGGTCACCCGGAGCATTCTGCTCCGTAGTCCTCACTACACTAGTCACCCACTTCACATTTTTTTTATGGATTGCAGAATTTTGTCTTGGAATGCTCAGGGAGTAAATAACCCCAAAACCATTGGTGCTTTACGTACTCTAATCTCTACCCATTCAATCAGTCTGATTATCATTCTGGAACCACAGGTAAGTGGTAAACAAGCAGATCAGATTGTCTCTTAAGGTTTAATAACTCTTTTAGAATTGAAGCCCAGGGCTTCTCTGGCTGAATCTGGTTGCTCTGGAAGAATTGTCTGCAGGTCAGGGTCCTGGAGTATAACTGGCAGTTCATACATGCAGATCTCGATTTCTTCTGGACCTCTATTTGTGCTCGTTGTTGCATATGGCTCCCCCAACCCAACTATTCGACAGGAACTCTGGGGTGCTCTTGCTGCCTTGGTTGATCAAACTAGGGGAGTATTGGAGATTTTAATGCATACCTCTCTTCGCAGGAAAAAATTAGGGGTGTTCGATCCTCCGGTTGTAGCAGTTTCCGAAATTGGGTGGAATACTCTTCGGTTGCACCAATAGGGTTCTGTGGATCTCGTTTCACGTGGCGTCGGGGGACTGGGCTGGACTGGTGTCTAGCGTCTGACTCTTTTGTTGAGCTTTATAGCTCAGTGGTGGTTAACCATCTGCCCAGGATCGCATCAGATCATTCTCCCCTTTACTTGTCATGTAAACCGAGGGAGAGTTGGCCTATTCCTCAACCCACATTCTGCTATCTTGCGGCTTGGGCATTGCACAGCAATTGACTTGGCTGGTTAAAGGAGCACTGGAGGATAGATCTCTCGTTGGTGGATGCGTTGGAAACTCTAGTTGTTGTTATATTTGACTGGAAATTTAATCTATCTTTAAACAGAAAAGACATCTCACTAATCGGATCGCTGGATTGCAAAAGGCTATTGCGAGGAAACCATCTACCTTTCTTTGTGAGCTGGAGATTACGCTCCTGAAGGACTTGGAGGGAATGCTATTGCGTGAGGAAGTCTTACGCAAACAGAACTCACGATGTAGTTGGACCATGTTAGGAGATCGCTCAACATCCTACTTCTTGCTATGCATAGGAATAAGAGGCAATCTGTTTATGGTTGCCGCATACAGCTATCACCTAACAACTGATCATCTGAAAAGGAGGTTTTGGTCTAGGGAGTAACAGGTTATTTTTGCAATATTTTTGGTGTTGTTGACTATCAACATTTTATGCCCTTGCCTCCATTCCCTTTACGGAGGCGCTTCCCTACTATCCCAGAGGAACTATACCGTGAGTTGAATAAATCTGTGGACCCATCCGAAATTAAAAAGCTATTTTTGATATGCACCCAGATAAAGTCTCGGGTCCGAATGGATTCTCATGTAGTTTCTTTCAGCATAATTGGGAGGTTATCTCCTGTTCCCTCACCCAATTTGTTTTGCAGGTCTTCTTGGATGGGGTGGTGCCAAAATCAGTAAATAAGGGGATGATATCCCTTATCCCTAAAGTTACCCACCCTGAAATCTTTGGCCAGTTTAGGTCGATTAGCCTCATTAATATATCAACAAAGATCATTACAAATATACTTGCAAATAGGTTGAAGCCTATAATGCCTGTTTTAATCTATGCTAATCAATCCAGTTTTGTGCAGGGTAGATCTATCAGCAATAACATCATTGCAGCGCAGGAGGCAACTTATACAATGAGGACTAGGAAAAGCAAGAAACACTTTATGGCTATCAAAATTGACTTGGCAAAAGCCTTTGACAAAGTGGATTGGGGATTTATCAAAGACACCCTGGCTGATGCACGTATTCCAGACTATCTTTCTAGAGTCATCATGTCATCCTTGGAAACAGGGGCGACACAAGTCATTTTGGATGGAAGTAGGGGCCCTGAGTTTAAGTTAAGATGTGGGGTTCGGCAAAGGGATCCTATTTCCCCTTTCCTCTTCATCCTATGCATTGATAGGCTAACACAGGCAATACATGAGGCTGTTGACAGGGGAGTTTGGAACCCCCTCACCTTTGGAAGGAGTAAGTGGAGTCTCTCCCATCTTTTATTTGCCAACGACTTGATTCTGTTTGCAAAGCTACAGTTCGTCAGGCTGAAGTTGTCAAGGAGATTATGATGACCTTTTCAAGCTCATCAGGCCAAACAATTAATCCAACCAAGTCGGTCCTTTGGACATCCCCCGGGATAGATCCTAAGGATGATGTACGGATAGAGGTGACTCTTGGCATCAAGAAAGTGGATGACCTTGGTGTATACCTAGGCGTATCCATTATCCATGGTCGGATCACGGGGAATTCATATGCTGGATCACTACAGAAAATGAGGAAGCGAGCTAGTATCTGGTCACCACGGTGTATATCCCTTACTGGACGAGTGGAGTTATGCAGATCAGTTCTAATTGCAATTCCACTGTACCAAATGCAAACGGTCTTATTACTTGCTTCTACTAAAGCGGATATGGATAAGGTGGTACGTACCTTCCTTTGGGGAGGCTCGCCTACTCAGAGGCAGCACTCTCTGGTGCGTTGGGAGGTAGTTTGTCAACCAAAAAAGAAGGAAGGGTTGGGTTTGCGAAGCTTCAAGGATGCTAATTATGTTTTCATATTAAAACTTGCTTTGGAACTATTTCAGGAGCTCCCCAACTCTGGATTAACCTTTTTATGGCCAAGTATAATCTCTCGGGTCCTGGATTAGCTGTTCCCATCCAGAAGAGGGTCCCACTTGTGGAACCAGATCTCAAAGCTGGTGGATGTAGTTCGGTCTAACTCAAGGCGGGTCATTGGCAATGGTTTGAGTACATGGTTTTGGCTGGATGTGTGGCACCCATTCATTGAGCCTTGTCTCTTTTAGCAAACTCCCTTATCCCTCCCATTAATCTTCCTCTAACTGTTTTTGAGTATTTGATCCCTGCAGGAAACTGGGATATTGTTCGTCTTGGTACTTTGCTTCCAGGAGGCTGTTGCTAGACTGATCACTCTCAGTCCATCATCTCACGATGCCGGTCCAGATGTACCAATATGGATCTACACTCCTACCGGGAAGTATATATGCGAATCAGCATTGTGTCTTCGCAATGTAGCCATTTCTACACCAGAGGACCCTCTCTGTGACATGATCTGGTCCTTGAGTGTTTCGGAGTCTTCTAAAATGTTTCTATGGAGACTCCTCCATAATGTCCTTTGGACTAACTCTGAGAGGCACAGAAGAGGTATTTCACCCTCTAACTGTTGCCACATTTGCTCTCAGGAGGAGACTCTATTACATGTCCTAAGAGTCTGTTCTCGGAGTAGAAACGTCTGGGGGGTTCTCTTCCCTAATCTCCCAAGTGAGTTCTACTCCATCCACTCAGTCCATGATTGGTTGCAACTTAATTTGCTTTCATTCACTAACATTCTACATTGGCAGTCTATCTTTACTGTAGCTTGCTGGAAGTTATGGAATGCACGCAACAATGAGATCTTCGGTGGACACAAAATAGCAGAAACCGAACTATGTTCTGTTATTCAAGCTTTAGCTCATGAAACAATCCAGTTTTTTACATACTATGATGCTCAAAATCAAAGACTTAGTGATGCCACTATGCTCTTGCCTGATTTGGATGATCTACATGAGATGTCTAACTTGTTCGGGGGAATGGAATACAGACTCCAGGTTGATGGACCGTATGCCACAGTAGCCGGTGGGCAACCTGCGGAGGTCTAATCCAGAATTGCCATGGTCGCTGGGTCCTCAACTTTATGAGACGAATTGGCATTTGTTCGAGCACTACAGCTGAGCTCTGGGCTATTTTCCATGGCATTAGAGCCATTCAACACCTGAGGCTGCAAGGGGTGATACTTGAATCAGATTCCAGAAATGCAGTCCTAGCTATTAAGGGGAGGATTGAAGACTTACCCAATTCTGCGCTGGTTCAGCAAATCCGAAATACGATGCTTCCTCTATCCATTGCTCTGATACATAGATGACGAGCCGAGATTCCTGAGGCTGATGCGATGGCAAAGCTAGGTCTGAATAGCGCTGATATCCAAGTTCGCTACTTCAGCTATGAAAACCTAGTGCAAAGCAGGCAATTTGATGTGCTAATGGGTGATCTTCCTGTTAATAATGGCACTGGTGTAGGAGTGGGCTTGTCTCTGCACAACCTGGGTATGGACCCCTTGCTGCAACAAATAGGAATCTCACCTCCCCAATCTCCCTCAAATATTGCGGAACTTGAACTCTTGCCTTATGCTGCACCATTTCCCCCTTTGTATTCCAGCCACCCTGATGAGGGACACCCTTTGTAAATTTGCGGTCTCCGCCTCTTCTGTATAAAAAAAATGAAAATAAAAATAAGCATATTAAAAAATAAGCATATTAAAAAATAAGCATATTATAATATTCTTGTGGGTTCAAGTCAGGGAAACCTTTTTCTTCCCGAGTATCATAGTTTCATACACGGGTAAATGTTAATGATGTTTTTAAGATGAAATGCGAGGGTAAATATCTATAATACTGTTTTTTTATCTACAATATTATTTTTTTTGTTAAGTATCTACAATACTGATTCATTTATACCCAACAATAAGTTAGGCTAACATCCTAAATAACTACTTTGGGACCATAACTAGTGTCCAAATCCTTGGTGTGTATTGTATACACTTTGTTGGAAATACTAAGATTGCATAGAAATAAAAACAATGATATACAACATTACTATTTTGGCACCACTTTCGAAGTACCCAATTAGGTGTTTGAAAATCCAACACAAAATCTTCATCCAATTAATACTAACATCTCACAATTGGTGTAAAAGTGGTAAGACGCCAAAATAGTAAGACTAGCTTTGATAAGAGTAAAGGGCGCTCCGCTTCACTGCAGCAACGATGATTTTTTCATTGCGATCGACAGTAAAGTGGAAAAAGTTTTCAGTCTGGATGAGAAGACTGTGGATAAATCTGAGATGCAATTTGGGCGGATGCAAGTTTTTACAGTATCGCATGAGCTGATCAGGAAACAAATCTAGGTGGAAACCGTGAATCACAAGTATATGATTCATGCTGAAGAAGAGATAGATTAGAAAAGGGGAATGGATCATAATAAATCAGTGCCAAAACATGATAAGGGATCTATGTCCATGGTGTGGCCAACTCTGCAATAGACGGCTTGTCATACTGCTAAACCATTATCTCCAAAGAATCCTGATAGCATAGGGGCAGTACCATTGATGGAAACACTGGAGCAACTTCGGGGACAGGTGGTAGAAGCTCAGACTAAGGAAGATGTGACGAGTATTGTGTCACATATGGTACGGCATCAAGCACTGCATATACTACAAGAATTACCAGAAACATAATCAGAAAAAAATACAGATATGGAAATAGAGCAACTCCAAGTATCTCCGCAAGTGGAATCAGAAAGATCCACTGATATAACAGCAATATCATATGATGAATCAACGGAAAACACTCACGAGAACATGGACATATCCTACACACCTCTTGATAACAGCCTCTGCAGTTGGCGATCATAGTTGCAAAACCTCTTATCCTGACTTCTCCAAAAAGGGTTGACCACACTTCAGTTCTTCGCTAAAGGTCCGTTCGAGATACGAAAAATTCTAGCACTCACACCCAGAACATTTGAGAGAGTAAGGGGGGAGAGTATGACACCATATATGAGGACCCAACTACAACTTCTAGTGAGAGGATGAAAAACCAAACTCGCTTAATTTAGCTTATGTGCTCTGTAGAAAAGCTCAAGTGCGAAAAGAAAATGAAAGCGCTGAATTCAAAAATGGATGCTCCAGAGCACGACAACACTGGTAATGGTCCTTCTCTAGGGAAGAGAGTATCTAAGTGTTGAGTTTTGAGGATGAGAGTCCACCAAATATTGATGAGAAGAGTACGCCTATGGAAAAGGGAGCTACACAAGGAGGTCTTGAACTGGAGGTGATGCAGTGTCCAGAATCAGCTAAACTGTGGATGCTGGTTAAGTCACAGTAAAAGTGGATGATCTACAGATGATCAGGAGGATAGAAGGTTTGGATCAGCTGGCTTTACAGCAATATGTCAAACATATAACCGGTGCGCGATCAGTGGCAACTAATAATCTTAATCCAAGAGGATGAGAATTGTCTCCTTCAACGTTAGGGATCTAGGACTCCCATCTAAAAAAGTTGCAGTGCAACAGTTAGTAATTCAGCAGGGGGTAGAATTCTTTGCTTACAGGAAACAAAAACATAAAGAATGAGCAATAGAAAAATCAAGAGACTCTGACCAGATAAAGATTATGGATGGGCTCACTTGAACTCTAATGGGAGCTCACGAGGTTTACTTTTAGTATGGAGAACAAATACTTTTCAATTAAAAATGTCATGGGCAATTAATGGTGCACTCGGGTAATAAAGTCTGTATAGTAAATTATATGGATCGGCTACGGACATACTCAAAAAGCAATTGTGGCAGGAGCTAGTTAATAAATTTGAGCAGAATCCTGAGATATGCTGGTGCTTCACTGGTGATTTTAATGCTGTTAGAGCTAGGGGAGAACGTAGCAGTAATGCTGCGCCGGCCATTAGAGAATGTACGATTTTAATATGTTCATCAACCGGTTGCAGCTCATAGATATGGCACTGCAGAGGCGATCTTTCATATAATACAATGGTCAAGGAACATGTAACATCAAATAAGATAGATTCTTACTGTTTGATAAATGGACATTGCAATGGTCGGAGCTATACCAGTTTGCACTAGATAGAACCGTCTCGGATCACTGTCCCATTTTGTTGAAGTCTGAGACTGTCAATTGGGGCTCGAAGATATCAAATTCAATCAATGGATGGCAAGAAGTGGATGGTTTCAAAAAGTATGTTGCATCGGTTTTGAGCAGCATGCAGGTGACTGGAGGCAAAGGATATGTACTGCATAATAAACTCAGAGACTTAAGTAAACAACTTGTGATATGGAATCGAGAGGTATATAGGCACACAAACAAGAAAATAGACAGCCTAAAACTGAACTTGAGCATCACTGATGCGAAGGCCGGGCTAGGACAACTTACTCACCAGGAGGTGGCCGAAAAGAATCTGATATGGATAAGCCTGCAGGATGCTCTATTTGCGCAAGAAAAACTCCTAATGTAGAAATCCCGTTCTAAATCGATTAAGGACGGGGACAGTAACACAAGATATTTCCACAGGAGATTGAAAAAGAACCGAGGGAAAAATGGCATACGGGGAATGAACATAAATGGCAGTTCGACAGAAGATGTTAATGAGGCTAAAACTGACGTAAAAAACCACTTTAGACAGCAGTATACTTCGGAGAAATGAGACAGACCTAAGCTCAACATTCCTGCCCAACTGAAAGCGTCCGATGAAGATAATATGATGTTCACTGCTGAGATGACTGAAGAAGAAATTAGAGCTGCAGTCTAGAACTGTTCTGCTAGCGAGAGTTTGGGTTTAGATGGGCTTAACCCGGAGATCAAAATTACAACATCTTCTGATGGTGACAAGTGTTACGAGTTTGTGGAATCGAACATGTTCTGCTAGCAACAAAATTACATTTCTAAAAAATGGATTTAAAGTAGAGTATTATCGTAATACAAATTTGTAATTATTTCCGGAGTATTCTTTCAACAAAAATTTCAAATTAATTTTATAGTTTAATTTCGAAAATTAAATTTTTTTTACATGAAAAGGAGGCTTAAAAGACGATTACAAAACAAAAGATTCCGTGTTGAAGGGGATCCAAGTGAAAAGAGGAGCCTACAACATCTCCTGATGGTGAGCTGTGCGAAGCTACTGACTGCTCCTGGTAGGCGGAAAAGCTGATCATTCTTCAAATCCGCCTACAACTTCCTTAAAATTATAGATTCGGCCCCTTGCACATGCGAACACATGAGGCATGCTAGACGCCACACATTCAACACTTCATCTTTTTCAATTCGAGCCAGACGATTCTCCTTCTCCAAAAGTCTCATTTTGATATCTTCTTTGAGCCGCAGTCGGAACAGCGGGAAGAATTCCTCGCGCCGGAGGTCATGATAATCCCGTGCCCGGCACAATAATTTTTCGGACGGTGAAAATCAGTCAGCTCCACAGTTGCACTTGCAGAACCACATTGGAGAAAACGGGCGAGGCTTGATTAAATACACGGTCATTTTTGCATCTCCAAATTCCCCATACTACAAATTGCCAAATTGCATTCATTGGGTTCATGTGGGTTTGCAGCAAAACTTCACCTACAGCTGGTAAGATATCATCCTGCAATGCCCGACTATAAATGTTGCTCCAAGTTTGCCTTATAAACTGACAGTCTGAGAATAAATGTTGTTCCGTCTTATCTGCAGCATCGCAAAACACACAATTCGCTAACGGCGGGTGCCCCCTGCGAATGAGATTAGTCTTTGTGGCTAGACAATTTTGTAGCAGACGCCATGAGAAGGTACAGATCGTAAGAGGCACTAATTTGTTCGGTGAGTAGGTAGATAGGGGATTCAAATCTTGCATGTTCCATTCATCATGTATTAATTCCAGGGGCGGATCCAGAAAATGGAAACTGGGGGTGCCCATTTGAAAAACCCATTATT
>JAOYMZ010085601.1:0-11149 GCA_025802335.1 Pinguicula primuliflora
ACGACGTTATCACCGTTTAACAGAGGGTTATAAATCCCCTTGGGTTAAGTAGTCCTAAATAGGGTTTTAGAAATTTCCAGCGACGAAGTCACTAAAAACCGGACCAAAGCATGGGCATTTTCATCTACAATGTATAAACTTTTCAATGGTGCGATCAATTTCGAAAATAGATGGTTCTACGAAAAGTTGAGTACGGACTGAGCACGCAAGGACTGAGCACAGGGACTGCTCCCATATCAGTTCGAATCAGCATATCAATTTAGAAATTGAATCCTACAAATCTAGAATTCAACACAACCGATGAAACAAGACGACAAATCTTGAGCTCGATGCAAAACGATTCAGAAGATGTCGGCCATCAGAGGTGAAGACTGATTTAGCGTTTGATTTGTGTGTCGCCGATGGAGGGATGGGAATGAGTTTGGAGTTTGTCGCGACGAAGGGGTTTAAGTTTGGGAAGGGATGTGTGAGGAATTCATTTTTTACGAAGGGATTTGAGTTTGGGAAGGTATCTGAGGGGAATTAAATTTGTAATGTGTTGTTTAAATTCCATCCATCAGATTTTAAAATATTGAAGGGTCAAAATTTGAGGGGTAAAAGGAGTGATAATATGAGGGGTGGGGAACCCACTCCTATATATATATATATAATGGGGTAGGATTCGGTGACATGATTTTATACATGCATTTTTAATTTCGGTCACTAGGATTGCTCGTTGACTGAATTGAGCACATCGTAAGAAAGCTTATGCATAGAAAATCATAAGCCCCATGTTTATTTCCGGTTCCGGCAACTTCGTGATGTGCACAACACGCAATGCACTTATATGCAAGTATACATAGTCATACAAGTAGTAACTTTACTAGTGAGCAAAGGTCATCCCCCAAGGGAGTAAAGCTAACACATGCTTGTCAAATGCAATCCCAGAGTAACCAACATGATTTTGAGGTGTCACTACTCTAATCAAGATGAAATACAACTAAAATAACTAAACAATACTCGAACATATGCCAATATGATCCTCAAACATCCAAACATCCATAACTCAACATAAACTCAAAACCATCCGAAAGTTCCAAGGGGGAAAATCCAAATGATCCGAAAGTTTAAGCATCCAAATACACAAATTCAGAAAGTTTACAATAATGAGAGAATGCTCAAGGCTTTGGTGTATTACCTCCCAATGTACTCATGCCAAAATTCAACCAATCTAGTGCCTAATTTACTTATCTTTGCATCACGGGACATCTATACTCACCAAGGCTCTTGGGTTAGCACATGGCTCACTCTAAACCTCAACTTATGGATTTCATGGATCGTAACCTCTTCCAACCGTGTATTGGTGACCTTGACTGCAAATGAACTATCCCTATTGTTACACTACAAGTTAGGGGTGTTATACTCCCAAGGACCGTAGTGTGATTGTGCCCTATGTAGGATCTAGGTCTTGTGATCTTGTTTCCGACCTAGCTCACCTAAATGGAGTGTAAATCCGGGACCAAACCACACCCAAGTGTTAAGCAAGCACACCCATACAAAAGCAATGTAAACTAGAATACCTTCATAACTTGAAGTGGCATGATTCCAAAGAGAGGCTCAACCGAGCCTTGAACTACAAAGTTAGCTCATACAAGGAGCTAAAACATGTAAATAAACGGTTCCAATACAAGAAATTGTCATAAAAACCAAGCGGAAATGAAAAACGGTGGCCAAATGTCTCAGATGTGCAGCCCCTAGCTTCTCCTTCTTCCATTCTAGTGCACAGCCAAGAAGCTCTTTGGTCCACTCTGAATCCCGATGTCCCCCTACTGAAATGACCTCCTTCACTCCTTAGGACATTAGTTTGGAGTGTTTTTACCTCGGGCCCCCTCGAGCTTGCACTGGAACCGCACACTTAATTCATGGTTCTTTCAGACATTGTTCCAGTTTGACCATTTCATGTAGTTGCGTCCCAAACCATGGCTCTTCTACATCAAATCCATCTGGGAAGGGAACTTGTTCGCGAGCTCAAGGGCTATCTGTGGTGTGAATTTACCCCCGTGACCTCGCAGCATACACTGGGATATCAGCAACTGAAGGGATATATCAGTCAGTTAACGCGAAATGCAGCTAGACTGCTGTCCTTGCTTTAATCACGTCCATACACGTCCCAGATGGATTGAATTCAAACATGAAACTTGTAGAGGAATGTTTCATCTCTCTCCTGGGGTTCAGGATGATGCTCCACCTCAATGGGAACTTTAGGAAATATCTGTTTATCCAAAGAAATTCTTCTAGGAGGATCAATAGCAAAATCAGACTCAGAATTATTCATCTCAGCCTTCAAGTAAGGAAAATCAGTCTCATTAAAGATGACATCTCTACTAATAATCACTTTCATGCCAGGTACATTTTTATCCCACAGTCTATACCCCTTAACTCCCTCTTGATAACCCAGAAAAATGCATTTCACAGACCTAGGTTCAAGTTTACCAATACTATTATGAACATAAGCAGAACATCCAAAAACTTTCAAGTTTTCCAGTTTAACTTCAGAATCAAACCAAACAGACTCAGGACTTTTAAAACCAATAGATCTGGTAGGTGTTCTATTTATCAGAAAAACAGCAGTATGAAGGGCTTCACCCCAAATTTTTTTAGATAAGCCAGATGTAGACAACATGCACCTAACCTTTTCTAGCAAAGTTCTATTCATTCTTTCTGCAACACCATTCTGCTGAGGTGTATATCTAACAGTGTGATGCCTAGTTATGCCATGCAATGCACAGAAATCATCAAACACACGATTGCAGAACTCCAAACCATTATCTGTCCTCAAGTATTTAACTTTAGTGCCTCTCTGATTTTCAATTAGGGTTTTCCAGTTTTTAAAGCATGCAAATGTTTCATCTTTAGTCTTTAACAGAAATACCCAGACCTTTCTACTAAAATCATCAATCAGAGATAGAAAATATTTCCCACCGCCATGTGTGGCCTCAGAAGCAGGCCCCCACAGGTCAGAATGTACATATTCTAAACAATGTTTAGACCTATGCACACCTTTAGGGAATTTGACCCTATGTTGTTTACCATAAATACAGGACTCACAAAATGACAGTTTACCTAACTTCTGTTTACCAAGCAGACCCTTAGCATGCAAAATAGACAGATTCTTCTCACTCATGTGCCCTAAACGTAAATGCCACAGTTTAGTTTCATCAGAACTAGTAACAGTCAACACATCAGCACCCAAAGTCTTTCCATTCAAGTAATAAAGTCTATCTTTGCGAGTAGCTGTTAAAACAACAGAATCATGCTTATAAACAGTTAAAACACCATTGACAGAAGAGTAATGACAGCCATTTTCTTCAAGCATACCAAGTGAAATCAGATTTCTTTTCAATTCAGGAATATATCTGACCCTAGTCAGTTTAATTGTAGCACCATTATCAAGTTTCAAGCAAACAGACCCTGTTCCTTCTATTTTGCAAGTATCATCATTTCCCATAATAGCATGACCATGAACATTTTTATCCAAGGAACTAAACCAGTCAAGATGTGGTGTCATGTGATAAGTGCATCCAGAATCTAAGACCCATTCGCTAGAAGACTGTTTCTCAGTTACATTTAAGACATAATCCACATTGGAGCATGTTTTGAAAGTAGAATCATCATCTTCACTCAATTCTGATTTTTGAAAAACAATTTCAGTTTCTGGATTTTTAAAAACATGCATAGTTTTTGAAGAAACAGTTGCAGAAGCAGGCTCATTCAGACTCTGATCAGACTCAAACTCACTATATTTCATGCATTCAGACATAAAATCATCCAAGGCATCATACTCTGTTTCAGTAATTTTATTCTCAGCATGCATATCTTCATTATTTCCAACATAGAAGATAGAATCCATCTGCAGTGAACTATTTGAACAGCTAGCCACATTTGTAGGATCATAGAGATGATTTTCAGAATTGGAATTAATCACAGTGTTGTTCATGCACGAATTTGGATTATGAATACTATGCACACATTGATTTTGAGAAGAGCAAACAGCAGAGTTCATATTATTGTTGCAGTTTAGACCTTGAGCACGTTTAGAAGCAACTTGACCAGTTATATTACCATTTCTGAAATTACCAACTTCATTTTGATTCTGACAATCAGCAACAAACAAAGCATTTGAGCCACCACTTGCATTATTCAAACTCTGTTGAAACTTTAAAGCTTTGTTATAAGTGAAACAATTACTCAAGACATGTCCGGGTTTATCACAAAAATTGCATCTAGGTTGATTGGAATTCTGAAAACCTGACCTTTGACCAGAAAAATTATTTTTGAAACCATTAGAATTAAAATTTCCATTAGAATGGCCATTTGAGTTTCTATTTGACTGAAAATTAGAACTCCTAGATGAATTCCTATTCTGGTTTTGAGCAAAAGACTTATCAGATGGTTGCTTAGGTTTTTCAGAATCACCTTTTTCATTTTCTTTAGCAAACAGCACACTAGACATACGTTTGGAATTTTTCAGTTCAAGTTCTCTTGATTTCAGACCACTAATGATAACTTCTAATTTAGGAACACACCCTGAATATCTAAGAGCATTTTTAACAACAGCATACTCTTCAGGAACAGAATTCAAGAGAATCATAGAAATAGAAGTATCATCAATGTCATGTTCAGTCCCTTTTAAAAGTTGTGTGAGTTTAAAAAATTCATCCAAGTTTTCAGTAACTGTTTTTTCAGAGTCCATTTTGTAAGAGAAAATTGAATCTTTGACAAAAAACAGACTGGAAGGATCCTTAGAGGCATACAAATAATGCAGTTTATTCCAAATATCTAGGGGGTCCTCAGAACCATCAAGTTGCCTTATCACAGAATCAGATAAATTCAGAATCAGTAAATTCAAGGCTTCCTCCCTAATTTCATCAGTTTTTGTAGCTACAGTTTCAGGCCATTCTAGGATAGGTTTTAAGGCATAGTGTACTTTATAATGAGAAAGAACAGATTTCATACGCCTAGCCCAAGTCAAAAAATCACCCTTACCATCCCACTGAGTAATCTCAATTCTAACAGACATATTCAGATTTTCAGATTCACAGATCAGAGTAGTTCAGATAGTAACAGATATGCAGCAACCACAGTAGCAAGGACAAACACAAATTAAGACAGTGTTCGTGTGCTCTAGCTTCTCAGTTACTCAACAGAACAAACAAGAGCAAATTACAGCAAGATTTTAAGCCTCAGAACTCCTTTTTCAGGAGTCTAAAACAGTCAAGTTGTTGGAGGCTATCTAGCTATAGACTCTCAAACACGGGATGTTCCACAGAGGTCCTCAAGGGTCCTCTTCACAGGGCTCCTCTCTAAGACCCCTATTCACACTTCAAAAAATAGTAACAAGTTATGTGCTCACGGGCACCCTGAAAGCAGTAACAATTATGGACTAAACGCTCCTCAAGTCGTAGCGCTAAAGCGTGCACAAAGCAATAAGTAAACACATCGGGCTCACAGGCCAAACTAAGGCTCACAGGCCCACAGAATTAGCGCAGAAAATGGCTAACAGAATGACTTACAAGGGGCTATTCGTATAAGCCCCAGTCCAGTTTTTTTCCGAGGTCGTGTCTGTTGTCTGGGGGCAAATTATTTTATTTACCTTCCCTGTTTTTCAGAATCCAGAGAATTCTAGAGCAATATATGTATAGGCAGAATAGCAGATAGCACCAAAACCGTTCAGACAGTATCAAAAACGTGCAATTCAACCAATTTTGAACGCAGGAAATTGCAGTAGCTAGTTTTATATTCAAATTTTTGTAAGCTACTCAAAAATTCACAGTTTACAAAAGATTCAAGGTAGAATGACAATTGTTTTGAAAAATAAATTGTTTTCAAAAAAAAAAAAGATACTCACAGTCTAATCACAAAGTTGCAGAATTAAGCATGCAACCTAGATTCAGCGGTTTATACCAAACAGTCCAGAGAACAACACATGCCGCAGAATTTAATCTCAGTAGGACCAGTCAAATCAGCAATTTAACCAGTCTCTGCAGACTTTTCCAAACAGGTCACATGCAAGGTTCGGAAATCACAAATTCACAGTAGATAAGAGTTTTGGACAACTTTTCACCAATTAAATCTCACAGTAATTCAGATCCAACTATAACTAGTCGTAAAAGTTGCATGCAATACAGGATATTGCCAAAACAGTGTACCAGAACGACATGCAACGGTATATAGCGCATCAGTATAATCGACAGTTTCACAATACGAACAAAAACTCTAAATTGGATCGACAGAAACACAGATCCAGGGTATAGAGTCACAAATCGACAATCTTAACCGATTATAAATCGATTAAGAATTCCAGTATATCAGATTTCAACCAAAACCCGGAGAACCTCGCTCTGATACCACCTGTAGAAGATGGATCGTCCGGATCTGGCAATGTAAACAAGAACAGAGTTAGTACAGGATAACAAAAAATTAACAGATTCGTAAAATACGAAAATGTATATGAAAATCCTGTATCAATCGAAGTGCGGAAGCGTGAAAACACGAGATTCAGTATGTAGAACGCCGGAATAACAACTTAGCCGTCAGTTACGCCTCGATCAACCTCGTTGACTCATCGAGAATCGGAAACCAAACGGTTCAAACGAACGGTAATGCGATAAGGATCAAGGATCCAGTGACAGAAATAGATAAGAATCTGTGAAGAGAAGTGAAATCGCGATCAAAGTGACCGGTAAGTAGGGTTTCAACAAGAGAAACAGAGCGCCACTATAGAGAGAAAATACAAAGGAGTAAACTGAGTGAAAATTAGGTTAAGTATAGTATTTATACCAGCATCCAGAAGGTTCCGTAGAAGAGGACATGCAAATGGGCTGTATCGACGGATCAAATGACGGTAGGTATAAGTAAGTGGGCAAACCGGAACTGGGCCATGACCAGGAGAGAAATGGACAATAGGTCCAAGAACCAAAAATATAAGTATAAAAGGGATAAAAAGGTTAAATGAACAATTGGGCCGAACAGAGGATGGGCTCAAGGCCCAGAATCAAATGTCCAATCGAAGAACCGGTATCCAAGGCTTCCGAGGTCAATTAAGGTATATACCGAGAGTGTGAATTTCAACCTCCAAGTTATGCTGAGCATTACCCGGTTGACAATTCAATTAGGGTCATCATAGGGTCATCATGAACCCGAAGGTTTAGACCCTATTAATTATTTACATCATTCAGCAATATTTTCGGAACGTGAATGTGAGTGAAGTGAACAAAACATAAAATGTGCATTGTGGGTGAAAAAATGCAACATACAGGAAGTAGAATAGGGACAGAAGTACTCCCTCACGGGCCATGGGCCGGGCTTTGTAATGGGCTTCATCTATGGGCTGGATTTGGGCCCACCTCCAACAATCTCCACCTTGGACCAAGAATCAAGCAATCTTCTGTCTTCTAAAATATTACAGGACTATGCTTGCTACTTTATACATGCCAATAGTACATCACCACAAAAGTAATCAAATACAAGAAATTAAGACACTCAAATTTCCAATTCTGACTCCACCTCAAACTCATGACCAGACCAGTATATCAGTATCTGCAGAGAAGAAACAGTGCAGACTACCAAACCCTAAAACAGAAACGAGTATGGGTCTAAAAGCAATATGCGTAAGCATTGATGGCACAAGAACTGTGATGCAGAGATGTAATGCAATATCCTACTTTTGTACTAGAACAGCATGCACTTGATAATGCAGATAGGATAAAACAGCTAAGGTAAGCAGAAGGAAGCTCCCTGCAAGAAAAACAGTAAGTGTGCTCAAGTATCATCCTCTACTCATGCCAATATGATACAAACAGAACTGGAATTTCAACTGTGTTACTACCTTAGTCCCCATATCTGCAGAATTCAAGTTAGTGTCTACCTTTTCTAACAGTACAGCATTATCAGCAATCAAGTCTCGAATAAAATGAAGTTTTACATCTATATGTTTAGTTCTCTCATGAAATACAGGATTTCTACTTAAATGTATTGCAGATTGACTATCACAGTACACAGTTCCTATATCAGACAGTATTTGACATTCACCAAGTAATCCCTGCAACCATAAACATTCTTTAAAGCAATCAGTTAATGCAATGTACTCTGATTCAGTAGTAGATAATGCAACAATATGCTGTAACTGGGATTTCCAACTTATGCAGTTTCCTCCTAACAAGAATTGGTAATAGGTTGTAGACCTACGAGAATCTAAGTTACCAGCAAAATTAGAATCAACATAACCACATAAATTCAGGTTCTCAATGTTTCTTTTAAAGACAAGTCCTAAATCATAAGTTCTATTTAAGTATCTTAAAACCCATTTCAAAGCAACCCAATATTCTAACCCTGGATTAGACATGAACCTACTCAGGAAAGAAACAGCATAGGATAAATCAGGCCTAGTACTTACCATAACAAACATCAGAGTACCCAAGACATTAGAATAAGGTATACTTTCCATTTCTAAAGTTTCAGAAGGAGTTTTAGGACATTGTAGCTTACTTAGTTTAAAATGTAGAGCTAAAGGCATAGAAACAGATTTAACAGCTTCAAAATCAAACTTTCTTAAGACCTTTTTCATGTAATTCGTTTGATGCAACTTAAGAGTTCCATTTAACCTGTCTCTATCGATTTCCATCCCTAGGATCTTCTTAGCTTCCCCTAAATCCTTCATCTTAAATTCTGATCTTAACTTTAGCTTCATTTTATCAATCTCAAACCTAGATTTACTTATCAAAAGCATATAATCAACATATAATAGTAAATAAACAGAGGTGTCACCACAGATCAGAAAGTAAAAACATGAATCATACTGACTTCTCTCAAACCCTAAACCAGTAACAAATGAATCAAACCTTTTATACCATTGCCTAGGGGCCTGTTTCAACCCATATAAAGATTTTTTCAGAAGGCAGACATAATCAGAATTCTCACAGTCTTCATAACCTAAAGGTTGACTCATATATATCTCTTCATCAAGATCACCATATAGAAACGCAGTTTTAACATCAAGCTGATCACATTCAAGGTTATTCCAAGCCACAAGAGTAAGCAGTATGCGTATAGTTTTAAACTTAACCACAGGAGCAAATATCTCATTAAAGTCCAAACCTTCTCTTTGACTATAACCTTTAGCAACAAGTCTGGCTTTATGTCTTACACAATCAGAATCAGAATTACCCTCCTTCACTTTAAAAATCCATTTGCAACCAATAATCTTTCTACCAGACGGTTTAGGAACTAGAATCCAAGTTTTATTATCATGCAAAGATTTAATCTCATCATCCATAGCAAGTTTCCACTTAAGGGCATCAGAACATGCAAGGGCTTCAGAAAATGTTTCAGGTTCATAAAATAATACTTGCTGGCTAACAGAGAATGCATACTCAATAATTTCAGCATAGTTAGCATACTTAGAATTAGGTTTTCTTATCCTTTTCTCCCTATCTCTAGCCAACACATAAGATTGTAAAGGTTGCTCAGCTTCTACATTGTCATTTTCAATTTCCGAATCAGGCAAGCTTTCAACAGTATCATTAACCACTTCAGGCAATGCAGCAGCAATTTCAGGCAGAACAGTTTGTGTAGCAACATCTGGAATAGTCTGAGATGAAATAGGTTCTCAGACAGAACCATTCCCACCATCCTCCACCTCAATCTGAGGTCCAGGATGATGCTCCACCTCAATAGGAACCTTAGGAACTATCTGTTTATCCAAAGAAATTCTTCTAGGAGGTTCAACAGCAAAATCAGACTCAGAATTATTCATCTCAGCTTTCAAGTAAGGAAAATCAGTCTCATTAAAGATGACATATCTACTAATAATCACTTTCATGCCAGGTACATTTTTATCCCACAGTCTATACCCCTTAACTCGTTGATAACCCAGAAAAATGCATTTCACAGACCTAGGTTCAAGTTTACCAATGCAGAACATCCAAAAACTTTCAAATTTTCCAGTTTAACTTCAGAATCAAACCAAACAGACTCAGGACTTTTAAAACTAATAGATCTGGCAGGTGTTCTATTTATCAGAAATACAGCAGTATGAAGGGCTTCACCCCAAATTTTTTTAGATAAGCCAGAAGTAGACAGCATGCACCTAACCTTTTCTAGCAAAGTTCTATTCATTCTTTCTGCAATACCATTCTGTTGAGGTGTATATCTAACAGTGTGATGCCTAATTATGCCATGCAACGCACAGAATTCATCAAACACACGATTGCAGAATTCCAATCCATTATCTGTCCTCAAGTATTTAATTTTAGTGTCTCTCTGATTTTCAATTAAGGTTTTCCAGTTTTTAAAGCATGCAAATGTTTCATCTTTAGTCTTTAACAGAAATATCTAGACCTTTCTACTAAAATCATCAATCAGAGATAAAAATATTTCCCACCGCCATGTGTGGCCTCAGAAGCAGGCCCCCACAGGTCAGAATGTACATATTCTAAACAATATTTAAACCTATGCACACCTTTAGGGAATTTGACCCTATGTTGTTTACCATAAATGCAGGACTCACAAAAGGACAGTTTTCCTAACTTCTGTTTACCAAGCAGACCCTTAGCATGCAAAATAGACAAATTCTTCAAGCATACCAAGTACAAGCATACCAAGTGAAATCATGCTTATAAATAGTTAAAACACCATTAACAGAAAAGTAATGACAGCCATTTTCTTCAAGCATACCAAGTGAAATCAGATTTCTTTTCAATTCAGGAATATATCTGACCATAGTCAGTTTAATTGTAGTACCATTATCAAGTTTCAAGCAAACAGACCCTGTTCCTTCTATTTTGCAAGTATCATCATTTCCCATAATAGCATAACCATGAGCACTCTTATCCAAGGAACTAAACCAGTCAAGATGTGGTGTCATGTGATAGGTGCATCCAGAATCTAAGACCCATTGGTCAGAAGACTGTTTTTCAGTTACATTCAAGACATAATCCACATTAGAGCATGTTTGGAAAGCAGACTCATCAACTTCATTCAAATCTGGTTTTTGAAAAACAATTTCAGTTTCTGAATTTTTGAAAACATGCATGGTTTTTGAAGAAACAGTTGCAGAAACAGGCATATTCAGACTCTGATCAGACTCAAAACCACTATATCTCATGCATTC
>JAOYMZ010085612.1:0-11149 GCA_025802335.1 Pinguicula primuliflora
AATCATGCATCTAATCCAGTTCAGAATGATAGGTTTGTACCTAGGAATCAGAGTTTTCAAATGAATAAAAAATTTTCAAGGGGTCAGAATTTTCAGCCTTCTAGGAACTTTCAGTCTTCAGGTTTTTCAAACTCTGGTTTTAACAGAAATGGTTAGAAATGCTACTTGTTCTAACGCCTCTATTACTTTGATCTAGGGTCTGAGCAAGATCTATTGGGACCTCACAGTATCCTTAATTGAACTACATGTCCCTACAATTCTGGATTATTTGTGGGGACATGTAGCATCACTCCTTATAAAAAATGTTATGAACTCAGAGCTGAACGCTCTTGAACAGAATGAGACATGGGACTTAACTATTCTTCCACTAGGAAAGAAGCTCATAGGCTGTAAATGGATCTACAATTTGAAACACAGCCTGAATGGAAGCATATCTAGACATAAAGCTCGGTTAGTAGTGAAAGACCACAATCAATTTGAAGGGGCCATTTCAAAGATAGATTTTCACCGGTTGCAAAGCACACAACCGTCCGACTAATGCTCATTGTTGCCATTCAGAAAGGTTGGAAGATTCACCAACTTGACATAAACAATACCATCCTACATGGAAAGTTTGAATAAGAAGTTTACATGGCTCTAACACAGGGCCATAGCGCTCATGGTTCAAACCATGTCTCTTGAAACAATCTTCCTGTTAGTGGAACAAAACTTGTACATCCTCGTTGTTCAAATATAGATTATCTCAATCGGTGAATGGTCATTGCCTATTTATGCTTAGACGTCACGACACTTTCACTAGTCTCCTGGTCTATGATGACGACGTACTTGTGGCAAACAATTCTGACTCAAAATTTGTTCGTATAACAACCTTTCTGCATGAGGAATTCAGCATTACTAATTTGGTAGAGGCCTCATATTATCTCAGCCTAGATTTGGTTTATCATCCCTTAGGTCTATACGTGATGCAACATAAATACATCCTGGATATGTTACACGACACAGTGCTCCAAGATGTGAAGATAGCAACTACTCCATTGCCACTTGGACTGGAATTGATGGCCACTGATTCATCTGATATTTTGCAGGCTTCTACTGGTTACCGTAGCATTGTTGTGTGTGTATTGTATCTATCATTCACACGACCATATATAAGCTATGTTGTGCAACACGTTTCCCAATTCATGCAATCACCGAGAGACATCTCACTAGCCTATCGTCTCCCATATGATTAAATATATTAAGGGTTTTTCTACATTAGGCTTATTCATTCCGAGCAAGAATAGTCTTCAACTCACCACCTTCTGCGATGTAGATTGGGCATCATGTTTGGATTCCCGGCGTTCAATGATAGGATACTAGGTCAAATTGGGTGACTCCATGATTTTCAAGAAAACCAAAAACAATCCACTATTTCTTGTATATCCACTAAGGCAGAGTATTGCAGCCTAGCATCGACCGTGTGTAAGCTTCTCTGGATCACCTACATCTTACAGGATTTGGATATTCATTTAAAAATTCCCATTCCCCTCTATTGTGACAATAATGTAACTTTGCACTTGGTTACTAATCTGGTATTTCACGAACGCACGAAGCACATCGAGATTGATTGTTACCTGGTACGTAATCAATACAAGGCTAGGTTCGTGCAACCTCTGTATATACCTTCGTGTGATCTGCTTGCAGACCTGCTAACCAAGAGTCTACCATTGGCGCCCTTCTATCATTTGAGCTCCAAGTTGGGCCTTGGATTGTCACCCTCAGATCCAACTTGTGGGGTCGGTGTTGAAGTGGGGTAAAAGATGGGCCAAGTTCATTTTGTAATTAATTTACATTTATGTAGTTTAGCCCAATAGTGTTCCCATGAAGATAAACTTATATAAAAACATAGTACACGAGAGTTTTATATGTTAAGAAAAATACAGAAAGGGGATTTCCCCAATCGTCTGCCTCCCCGTTTATCGATACATTCATCTACATTTGGACAGCCATTAATGTCCATATCTTGCTTAGTGCTCAGGCATTTATCTTGTAAACGTTTTTAAACTCAAACAATCACCTTCCGCATTTCAAAACACTCAAGGTATGAAAAATTCAACCACTTGTGCTATGAGAAATACAGATGATGATACTATACTCGAGCTCAATGATTGGAAATATTAAAATTGAGCTCGGGTATAGTTCGAGTAATCTTTTGGATGCATCTTCTGATGTTGTTGATCTTGATGATCTCAATGAAGAGGTTTCTCATCCTCAATTCGTTGAAATGAAATGTGGATGCAGGGGATCATCTAATGATTCTTCATATCCGAAGACTGAGGACAAGCTCTTTGTGAACTCTAGGAACAATAATTCAAAGGCCTTCGCTGGATATGTGCGTGAACTTGTTGATGAATGCGAACAAAAACACGACGAGTTAATTAATCATGATGTGTCTCAACATGATCAAGATCATTAACTGCAGATGAAGAAGTTAGTTGAATTGCTCCATCAAAAATATAAAGAACTTTCACATGGAAACTTAACAGAGCGAAATGAGGAATCTGTTAAGGAAAGGATTTGACTAAATCCTTTACTTATTTTGTGATCCCTAAATCTTAGGGATCACATCCTTGATTGGCGGGATTTTTGGTTACTCTTTGTATCTATAAATAATGTAGAGAAGATCATGTACTACAGTCAAGAAAAAGAAAGAAAAATACGGGAGAGCTCTTCCCGTGGAGTAGGCTATTGCCAAACCACGTAAACCCTCATGTTTCTTGTATTTCCGCTTATTATAGTATCGGAGCAGGAACAATCCTGTTTTTCTTCATCTACCTAGGGCTATCCCTTCATTTCTACAGTTCAGTGCGCCATGGCAGACAAGGACCAGGCACTGACCGAATCAAATGGCACATTAGCCGAACAGTTTGAACAATTCCAGTTGTTCATGGCACAAAAGTCCAAGAACAACAATAATCCTTCGTCATCCTCCCATCTGGAGTCAGAAGATCAGAACCTATCTGCAGTTATCGAGATTAAACTCGATAACCATAATTATGTACTTTGGGCACGACTTATGGAAGTGTATATCGTGGGACGAGGCTGGTACAAGTTCATCTGAGGGGAGGTGAAAGTCCCTACTGAAACCAATGCCGGATATTCAAAATGGAGAAAACGAGACTCTCAAGTTTTCAGGTGGATCACCAGATCTATGGAAAAAAGTTGATTCAAAAGTATGCACATTGTCCAAACTCCTATGAGTTATGGAGAATTTTGATGAAAACGTTTACTGCAGGAGAAGATTCGTTGTAAATCTTCGATCTCATGACCAAGACCAACCGAATGACTCAAGGGCAATCTCAAATTGAGAACTATTACGGGCAAGTGAGTGAGTGGCTTGAATCGATCATCGCCATCCCAATCCAATGGGCACTACGGTAGATATGGAGAAGTTTAATGTGATGAAAGAGGAGCACAGACTGTTTACATTCTTGGTAGGGCTTAATTCTGAATTCGAAGTTACAGCTCGAGAATCCTAAAAGCAATTCCTCTTCCCTCAGTCGAAGTTGCCTATGCAATGATTCAACTTGAAGCTGCCATAATTCTACATTCACAAGCAGCCTCCGGAAGATCGACCCCATCATCGGGAATTGGATCGGAACTTGCCGTAAAATACAATTAGGCACAGAATCAGAAATTCAAAGATGAGCCACGGCGGTCAGTCGGTCAGTTTGCAATCAATTCCTCATCCTGCCGACCAAGATGTGAATAGTGCAGTATATTAGGGCATATGCAAGCAGTGTGCTATAAGAAGAATGGTTACCCAATAACTGTTCGTCGTGAAAGCCGAGCAGCAGTTGTCGAAGGAGGTCACCCTGGCACAGTGAATTTGGCCGGCGATTCTCTGTCGTGAACATCGAGCTTAGACGATCGAAAAATCGCGGGTGAAGGAGAGAGATTTACGCACCAGAATTCTGACCCGAAGTCAGCGAGCAAACCAGGTAAAAAGAATTTGGATGCAAAATTACATATCTGTCCTTCTTTTATATTAGGCACACGATTTTTCTCCGAGGGCTGTTACGAGAATTCCAAAACTGATGGATTTGGAGTTAGGCCGAACTCTTTTGCTGTAGGGTTGAATTTCCTGGAGAATGGGCCAATTTTGCCTCCATCCGCTAGGCCGAGAATAAATGTAGTTGGGTCGAAAAAAATCACAGGAACAGGGGCCGAAATTAATCCTGATGGGCCAGGCCAAAATGATAAAAATTCGTGAATATTTGACTGTGGTGCGACTGATACGATTACGTATGATTTGTTGGATATTGTTGATATGCAGGTTTCCAAGAAAACGATGGTTCAAACGGTGAATGGCGAGTTTGCTCTAGTGAAAGGAGCCAGTGTTTTTGATATTTCTCCTTCTATACGATTGTCGAATTGTTTATACGTGCACTCATTGTCATATGAGTTATTATCTATTTGTCATGTGTCCAAGGAGCTTAATTGTGTGGTGATGATGTATCTGTCCTTCTGTATTTTACAAGTATCCGTTCGAGGAGGATAATTTGGTGTGGCACTGAGAGTGATTGCTTGTACTATGTCGACGAAGTGGATTAGCTGCCGGGAAGGACACTCTTGACTCATGGATCTACCCAATCACAAGATTGGTTGTGGCACCGTCGTCTTCATCATCCCTCCCACAAATATCTTCACTGGTTATTTCCTCAAGCCTCAAGTATTCCTTTAAATTGTGAAACCTGTGTTTTGGCAAAAAGCCACAGCCATTCATTTCCGCTTTCAAATACTCGTGTTCCGAACATTTTTTTATTAGTACATTCTGACGTTTGGGGCCCTGCTCCTTCTGTTAGCGGACAGGGATTTCGTTATTTCATCTTATTTATTGATGATTACTTTAGGATGACATGAATTTATTTTCTTCGGGATAAATATGAAGTATTTGAAAAAATTTCCCAGTTTTACTGCATGGTTTTTACTCAGTTGCAAACCAAAATTCAAACTCTCCAATCTGATAATAGGGGGAATTTGTGAACCAGAAAATGCGTGATTTTTGCTCTGAAAATGGGACGCTACACCAAACATCATGTTCTTATACCCCTCAACAGAATGGTGTAGCAGAAAGAAAAAATCATTTTCTCTTTGAGATTACTCGGGCCCTTATGCTTGAGTCTAAGGTCCTGATAGATTTTTTGGCCTGAAGCTGCATCCACAACCACGTATCTAGCCAATAGACTTCCCACTCAAATTTTAAATTTTCATCATCCCATTCAAACTTTATCTGAACATTCTCGTGTACCACCACCCTTATCTCTCGATCCACGCGTATTTGGTTGTTCAGTATACGTTCATGTTCCTAAAGTAAATAGGTCAAAATTGGACCCGTGTGCCGAAAAATGTGTCTTTGTGGGATATGGGAAATCTCAAAAGGGGTATCGATGCTTAGCCACCGGATGTTTGTCACTATGGATTGTGATTTTGTTAAGACAAAGTATTTCTATCATACACCTACCCAGTCAAGGAGTCAGGGGGAGATACATGATCTGGTTGACGTCCTTGAGTGGTTTAGCCCTTCCTCCAGTGAGCTGCCACATTCTCCGGGTGTGCCTCATGCACCACCGTCACCATCTACTTCATCTTTACTCCCAGCCACGACACCTCATGTTTCTCACGCACAAGTACTACCTGAGCTCAACCATGAGTCAGATAGACCGCCCACTCTAGAACATGATGCTTGTGGGGTATGGCCAGACCTAGTAGGGAAACCTCAAGTGTCTTCCTTGATGGATACTCCGGTAAGCACATCCTCTACTGAGATCACTTATTCTTTGGATATTGTGTAGTCTGACTATGATACAGGATCCAAGTGTCCTATTACTCCTATTCGAGTCCTCCCAGATTGATCTATTTGGGGAATTCCCCGAACACGAATCACTCCTGAGCATGATCCTAAAACGAAGAAGTATCCTACTGCTGATGTCGTGAGGGGGAGCATGTCTGCATCCGCCCACGCATTTGCCACTGCAGTTTATAGTGAGGACATTTCTCGCAATGAGAAAGAAGCATTACAGATTTCGGAGTGGAGAGAGGCTATGGAGATAGAGATGGATGCCCTCAATAAGAATAAAACTTGGGACGTATGTGATCTACCTCCGGGAAAAAAACCTGTTGGTTGTCGATGGATTTTCACCATAAAAAGGAAAGCAAATGGTATGATTGAAAGGTTCAAAGCTCGGCTAGTGGCGAAGGGATATACTCAGACATATGGAGTTCACTACTTAAAGACCTCCTCTCTAGTAGCAAAGCTGGACACTATTCGGGTTCTTTTATCACTTGAAGCTAACTTGTACTGGCATCTTCATTAGTTTGATGTGAAGAATTCTTTCTTACATGGTGATCTATCTGAGGAGGTGTATATGGCTCCACCACTTATATTTTCATCCGGCTTTCACACTCATGAGGTCTGTAGATTGAGGAAGGCATTATATTGTCTGAAGCAGTCATCCAGGGCTTGGTTCGAGAGGTTCACCATCGTCACGAAGAAATGTGGATACACTCAGAGTAATTCAGATCATACTCTTTTCCTGAAACGTCAGGCCAAAGGTATCACATCCCTCATTATTTATGTTGATGACATAGTTATTACAGGAGATGATGTCGATGAGATTGACGAGTTGAGGAGGAACCTATTTCAAGAGTTCGAGATGAAGGATTTGGGGATGCTAAAGTACTTCCTTGGCATTGAAGTGATGCGATCTAAATATGGAATCTATATATCTTAGTGGAAATACATCAAGGCGGCCATTCACATAATTGAGAATCCAGACCAGCATGATGGGACTAAGCACATTGAAATTGATCATCATTTTAACAAGGAAAAACTGGAAGAGAAGATTGTGACTCTCCCATTTGTGAGATCTGAAAATCAGCTAGCAGACATATTGATGAAAGCTATTAATGGTCGTTCATTCCATGATGTGTTGTCCAAGTTAGGTGTTGGATGCCCACCACCTAACTTGAGGGAAGTGCTAAGGAAAGGATAAATCCTTTCCTTATTTTGTGATCCCTAAATCTTAGGGATCACATCCTTGATTGGAGGAATTTTTTGTTACACTTTGTATCTATAAATAATGTAGAGAAGATCACGTACTACACACAAGAAAAAGAAAGAAAAATACGGGAGAGCTCTTCCCGTGGAGTAGGCTATTGCCAAACCACGTAAACCCTCATGTTTCTTGTATTTCCGCTTATTATAGTATCGGAGCAGGAACAATCCTGTTTTTCTTCATCTACCTAGGGCTATCCCTTCATTTCTACAGTTCAGTGCGCCATGGCAGACAAGGACCAGGCACTGACCGAATCAAATGGCACATTAGCCGAACAGTTTGAACAATTCCAGTTGTTCATGGCACAAAAGTCCAAGAACAACAACAATCCTTCGTCATCCTCCCGTCTGGAGTCAGAAGATCAGAACCTATCTGCAGAGTTCTTCCCGTAGAGTAGGTTATTGCTGAACCACGTAACCCTCATATTTTTTTATATTTCCGTTAATTAGAATCATGTGGAAAACAAATTCATCTTCGTGCTTATAGATGTCTCAAGTTGTGGGTTGATGTAAAGTAGAAGCCCTTTGGCCATATGCCCGGAATTGAAATTGGGGATAAGTTTTATATTAGGTCAGAAATTGCAGTGGTTAGAATCCATCGCAAATTAGTATGTGTACTACTCTGTTGTTTCCATTGGAGAATTATTCGTGGTTGAAGTTACTATACTTCTAAAGAAATAAAATTATAAGTCCTTTAAAAGTTTACTGGTGTTGTTCAGGCTAATTGGACTTTATTCGTGTGGTAGTCTAAGTTTCAACAGGATTTGTCCAGTTAAACTTGTGGGGAAGTGCTGGAATAGTGTCCCACATGGAATAGAAACCAACTTAAATAGAATGTCATGCTACAATCTATCACATTGGGCTCAAGATTTTAATGAAAGTAACTCATATCTTTCTATTTAAGTTGACCTACACGCGCACCTGTGCATGCGTGTCCTGAGCCCAAAGAGAGTGGGTCTTTTTTCTAACATACTAACAGAGCAGGAGATCTATGGCCAGAGAAGACAAAAATTGAGAAAAAGTTCACGAAGAAGAAAGAAGACCCCGTAATGGGGAATTCCAAGAAAAAATTCCCAAAGAAAACCTCATAATGGGGATTAGCGCAATTGTGCTTTATCCGTGTACTAGTTCAAGTCTCAACAGGATTTGTCCGGTTGGACTTGAGGGAGAGTGTTGTAATATTATCCCATGTGGATTAGAGAAAGAGTTAGAAACCAACTTAAATAGAATGTGTTGCTACAATCAATTATCTTGGACTCAATGTTTTAATGAGATCAGTCTACATCTTCCTATTTAAATTGCACCCCCACCCTCCCCCCTACACGTGCGCACACGAGACCCAAACCCAAATAGGGGTATCTGTTTTCTAACACTTCAGACCAAAAATACAATATAAAAGACAGATGATATGAAAAAGGCTGATAAAAAGTGCATACAAATTTAAATCCATAAGCTTCTTATGATTTCAAGATTTATAAGGTCAAACAATGATTGTGCCAATGGTGATGCTTCAATATCATGTGCTTTATTTTCTTTTTTATTGTTGAATGCTAATTGGAATTCACCATATTTGGATTATTGGGTGAGCTTGTTTGGCCTTTGAAGTATACATGGATTCTCGATTTGAAGTAAAAATTGTGTCACCGATGACGATGTTTGCCACTATTTATGATATTCTCATGCGTCTTTTCCTCAACAATGTTGGCGTGCATGTGATATAATGGTAAGAAGTACATTAAAACTGACACTCTTGAAGCCAAAGATAGTTGAGCTGAATGACACCGTTGTCACGATGCATTTTTATACTATCATAAGCGGATTTATCTATAAGACTATCTAAGTACCTCCAGTTGATCATGTCTAGATCCGTCCCTGATTATGCTTGATTGTTTTTGTGATGTAATATTATAGCTAAGTTGAGCGCATGTGCGTGATAGAACCATGATGAATTGAATAGGGCGGGGATCATGAATATTTAGCATGTGAGTGATCGTGTGATCGTGTGATCGTAACTTGTGCAAAATCGTGGTATATATAACTCCTCAAATATTTAAGCCCATGGGATGTTGGCCAATTTAGCAACCCATGTTATCAAAGACCAAAAAATCGAATTGAGCCGCACTCCCTCATGGATTTGGGCAATATATACTAAATCTATAAAGTGAATGTGGATGGGGAAATAAACAAAAATGTGGATGAAGAAGAAAATTTTTTTAGCAAGACAATTTTAATTTGTATTACAAAAATCTTAAAGCGTATTTACAGAATAAAATATTAAACAGCAAAGCACATAAACGTAAAACAATGTCGCTAAAGAAGATACAGCTTTCTCTTCTCCGATTCAATCTGTGAATTCTATCAGATGAATCACCATCGGCTCTCATTCCCAATCAGCGAATCTGTATCCACTGAACATGCCATTCATTCTTCCTCTTTCCCACAGTCGATGCTTGATCCGTAGCAAGGCTTCAATTTTTCCAGGCAATTTCTGCTCAAAAGTAGCTTGGTTACGGATATACCAGATTTTCCATATGACGCCGGTCCAAACGAGCTTCCTAATTTTTTCGTCCTTTCTTCGTCGAATAAGTTGCATATGGTTCTCAAAGCATTGCCAAGGATCGCTTGGGAAGCTCACAGATTTACCGCATATACAAAGATAAGTCTCTTCCCATATTTCTTTCACAAATTCACATTGGAAGAACAGGTGGTCGAATCTTCAGAAACTGATGGAACGTTGTCCTTCCTATGCTTTCACTGTCCCGCCAAATTGTCCCATTATTTCTCATCTGGCCTATGCTGACGATATCATTATTTTTTGCAGAGGCTCCAAATTTGCCCTTGATGCAGTCTCCAAGGTGATTAAATATTATGAAGGAGTTTCTGGTCAACTGATCAACACCTCTGAGAGTTGTTTCATGCTTTCTCCCAAGATCTCTCTAACTAGAATCAATCTCATAAAAAGCTGGACTGGATTTAATCACTATGCTCTGCCAACAACATATCTGGGTGCACCGTTATACTCAGGCAGGAAAACTACGGCTTTGTTCAGCAATTTTCTCGTCAAGTTAAAACAGAAACTGGATGGATGGTCCTCTGCTACTCTATCCAATGGTGGTAGGCTGACTCTCATCAAACACGTCCTATATAGCTTACCTACTTACCTGCTGATGGTTTTGGAGCCTTCTGCTGGAATTTTGCAGCAAATAGAAACTGTGATGTCGAATTTTTTCTGGGGCTGGAATGAAAACAAAAAAAAGACACACGGGATCTCATGGACAAGAATCTGCTCTCCAATCTCAGAGGGTGGCCTTGGCTGCCGTAAACTACAAGATATTACTCGGGCTTTCTCCATGAAACTATGGTGGAAAGTAAGGGAAAATGATAGCTTGTGGTCAGACTTTATGCTGAAGAAATATTGTTCTAAATCTGATATTACTACAGTACAGTGGAAATACACGGATTCTCACTGCTGGAGGAGAATTTTGTCAAAGAGGGACATCATGTCCAAGTTCACTTACTGGTTTCTTGGGAATGGCCAATGCAACTTTAGCAAGGACAAATGGAACCTTCTTCCAGAACTGAATTTCTCTCTCATGAGCCAAAATCATATAAAGTTTTAGGCTCATTTATGGCTACATTTCAATGATAATATTTGCTTGAAATCGTCATTTTATATGTATTTTGTATGGTTTTACGTGTTTACTCTTTATTTTATATTTTAGAGCCAAGTTCATGTTGATGGAGTAGAAAAGCCCAAAAAGAGGGAGAATCAAGCCAATTTTGGCCAAGTTCAAGTTGAAGAAGGAGTATATTCGTCAAGTTTCATGCAGATATTCGCCAGAAGATAGTTGAATATACTCTAGCACCTATAAGGCCCAAAAAAGTGGAAATCCAATGCCCAATTTCGTGCATAATGGCCCAACAAGTAAAGGAGAAGCTTCTAGAAGAAGCTTTGACCAAGTCTCACTAGAAGACAAAAGAAGAAGATGTGGCAATCTTATCCAAAACTTGGAGGGCAAGTTAAGGGGCAAGGAAGACTTTTCCCAAAACCCT
>JAOYMZ010085623.1:0-11149 GCA_025802335.1 Pinguicula primuliflora
CAAGCAATCCATGGGTGGAACCTAACACGCCCACTTGTGAAATTTCCATCTGTTACCTCCCACTTGTAGCCCATTAGTTAGTTAGTTTCGTTTCGTCCATTTAGGGTGGGTGGGAATAGAGTGGGTCGTGGGGGCTCGTAACTGAAATCCCCCTATTTAGTAAAATAAAATTTTTTAAATGAAAATTTATAATTTTATCGTACCTTACAACGATGATCTTATTATGCAATCCAAGGGTGGATCCTAACAAGCCCACTTCTGAAATTTCCATCTGTTGCTGTGCATATGAAGTACCTCATTATAATTTATATTAATATTCATTAAAGATTTGTGGTATTATCATCGGTATATCGATGGTAATATCGCTACCGATCGAAATCTGATCGGTAAAGTGGCACCTTTACGGATATTGCTATCGACCGGTGTTTGTTAATCGAGTTTTTTCGGTTAACGAACTAATGGTTTTGGGAGAATAACATTTTTAATGTATTACATCCGACAAGAACAGGTTGACGGATAAAAAAATTACATGATAAATATAAAATTTATCGTGCAATATTTCATAACCCAGTTCAGCTAAAGTATTACGAGTCTCTCTAATAAGTAAAATAGAAATGCATATTAAAAAATAATGCATAAATATTATTTTCATTAAATAATTTAACAATCAAATTTATTTATTTTTTGTAGTTTTGCTTTTATTTCCTAACTTGTTGTCCAAGCCATATCCGATTTGAAAACCAACCTCATCACAACACCATATTTGGTAAAGACTGCAAAGTATCATCGTAATTGAAGAAAGCAGTGTATTGTATTGTGATGTACTGCAGAGTGGCAACATAAAGCTGCAACATCCTTTATGTAAACTGCAAAACCGTACTCCAGTGTGCGGACCGAACATAATCCGAATCAACATAAACGAATAACAATGCAAAGAGGAATTCTCATCTCTTCGATCAGTCTGACTTATTTAACGATTTTAGCTAATGAAAATAAATTGCTGTCACACTCCAAAGCTTACTCCTTAAAAAACTGCTACTTCCCCTATCTTGCTAGCTACTCGGACTTTCTGAAAGAAAGGAAAGTGAACTCTCATCAAGAACATATCACCCAACAAGAAGGTTTTGAAAGCATAAGTTTTACACAGAGTGGCAAGATATAACTCATTAGTCATGGTCACGATCTGTAGTCAAACCAAGGGCGGAAATAGCCCGGGAATTGGGCCCGGGCTAAAAAGGGTCCATTTTTTTTAATTATTTTAATAATTAAAAAATAATAATAATATATTAAAATAATAATAAAATATCATAATATAATTTGAAAATGACTATATGTATCGCTCACGGTGTCACTTTTACTATAAAAATTATCGATTACAGAAATAGTAACTCATTTAACAAAAATAAACTCGACAAAGTATTGAGTTATCAAATAGTAACTCATTTAACTAAAATAAGCTCGATAAAACTTTGTAGGGAAAATACAAATACGATAACTTTTTACCATTTAGGATTTAGCGTTTATTGAATTTAGAATTTAAGTTTTATATGAATCTGCCTTTAATATAAGCAATATAAATTAAAATTTTAAAAATGGGAAATGAAAAAAACAAATAGGGGATCCTCTCCCAAGGCAACACGATCGACAGACACGGGCTTACAAACCCATAAAAGTTACAATAAGGGACTTTGCCCAAACACAAAACACAGGGGGCCATCTCCCAAAACGACCAACAGGGAATATCTTGTACAATTGAAACACCCAACAATGTTTAACCAACCAATAGGATGTTCTTCACATAAGAACCTACAAGGAGCTTCTATCATGCTTTAACGAAAATGAACTCATCTCTACGATCAACCACATAAGGCATCACTAGGATTTTTAAGCATAACATACAGTGTCACCAATGAATTGATGCAGCGGTGACATAAAACTCTTACCCTTTTTCGGTGGGCATGCTGAGTACGGTGTCTAAAACCCTCTTGGGTAGTATCCTGGGCTGACGGACTGACAGGAGTTTGACTCGATTCTGCGTGGTGACTCGGTCCGGTTGATTTGTGACTGTCATCAGCAGTCTGAATCGCCTTTCACTTTAATGTTGTGTGTGCAATATAAATTAAAAAAATCAGAAAATGGAAAACGAAAACAAACAAACATATATTGAATAATTTTACGCACTTGCAATGAGGACAATTAACCTGGATTCGAGTTTCAGCTCGTGGTTGAGCTTCTTTCGTTGCACTATTTCTCATATACCTCACCGAATCTTCCCTATCCCTTTCCCTTTCCCTATCCCTTTCCTTTCCAACTCTGATTCCATAATGCTTAGTATTTAGGTACAAACCCCCCAAGAAAATAACAGCAATAAGACAACCAGAATAATTAAAGGTTCCCAGTTTTATCTGATCGGGGAGCTGATCATAAAGTGGAGGTAGGATTAAGAGCTGTAGCTAGCGGCGAAGCTATTAAGGCCTGAGGGGGGCACGTGCCCCCCTAAATCAAACAAACCTCCCTAAGAAAATAAAAAAAATTGCAAAGTTGGATAAAAGTTGTAGAGGGAACATAGAAGAAGATTGAAGAAGAAGATAAATGGGAGAGAGGGATTTCTTGGTGCATGTGTCATTTGCTTTATTGATTTTTGTGCTATTTGTTTTAGTGATTATAATTTTGTTGGTGATAGGTGTCAAGTTAAATGTTTCTCATGTAATAAAACATTTTAAGTGTGTGAATTTGTGTTTACACGTAAATATAAATTATATGTATCATTTATTTATATTCATTCATTATTTGTTGCTTTGTATTCATATTAAAAATAATTTATTTAAAAATTTCTTTTAAATTATATATTTAATTGTATTGTGGCATATTAATGCATAAAAATTTTAAGGTCCTGGATTAAAATTTTAATTACTATTTTTATGTTCCCGACACATGGTACCGATTTATGATCGTAGCTGTAGATTTTTATATTGTCTTCTGCATATTGATTCGTTTTATAGCTTATAATGCGAATTTAGCCTTCTAATTCTACGACAAATGTTTTAGATAATATAGAGTTTAATTTAGACTATCATCCCGCTAATCCTAAACTACATCACCAATCATAAGGTATAATGCTAATGATAGATACAATGTACAACGAGCTCATTTAGTTATGTGAACTTATCAACCTATTAAATATTAATTATTTTGTACATTATTTCATTTATATTATTTAAATATTAAAAATTATTAATAAATTACGAATCCGGAAATTGTGCCCCCCTATGCGAATCTGCTGGCTTCACCACTAGCTGCAGCATTCCGAAATCCTGACAGGGGAGGATAATGTAGAGCAGTGTAACACATGATCCATCCGGACTGAATACAGACCCAATATTTTTGTTGCTTGTCAAAATCGTTCATGCCGAAATATGCATTTGAACACATAGCCATAAAAGCAATAACATCATTGCCTACTAAGGCTTCTACGGCCCCACGTTGCCGGTCAAACCACTTCATGTATCTAAAAAATGCAGCAAGTAGGAAAGCATATGTGAATAGGATCCAAGCAAGCCACCATATATCTTTGCTTTTACGGATAAGGTTACAAGCACAGTATGTTGAGCAGATTAGGAAAACAGAGACAGCAAGCGGACTGTTGATAAATGTATCAACGTTATCATAGCCACGAAACCTTTTTGGAAAATGCACACCAATCGGTCGATTGAGAAAGGCAAAGGGCACAACAAAACCAGGAAACTGATTCATGTTCCCTCTTTCTTTCTTTTTCTGTCAAGAATAAATATAAGAAGAGAGAGAGAGTTTTGGAGTGTAGAGTGTACCGGAGGGAGGATGTTTCATTTCGTGACTATTCGTATTTAAAGATGCTAGGTACTGTACTGGGTAGAAAGGGTTGTTATATTTCTTCAGTACGTTTTTTTTTCGGCAAGAGATGCATGAGAGGAGATTAGATTGTTTGAGCCTTGTCATTTCGATATAACCATTTTCAAAACTCACCCATTTCAATCAAACTCATAGATTGTGAGTTGCATTTTGCAGCATCATGAATTGACATATTGGTGGTTGCAGATAGGGGGTGCGGTGGTTTGGGATGTGTGCAGTGAGATATTCACTGCACATTATGCAGTATCCATGTGACACTACAGGATTGGTGTGGAAGAGGGTCCGGTGCTCAACAATTTTGCGTGAGCCCGCATACCGACCAATCCCGCAGTGTCACATAGACACTGCATGGTGCAGTGACTACACAGACCCCAAACCCATGTGGTGGGGGTTTTAAATTTGTTTTGGTTTCTTTTTTCTTTGTTTAATTAATTACTTTGTTTACAAATAAGATAGAGTTAATTTATCAACAACCGATTTATATATAATAGTTAATACATACAAAAAATAAGTTAATATATAATAATGAATACTACTACTTTAATATATAATAGTGGATTTTTTTATCGAAATACAACAAGATTTTTTTTACAATTAATACAACAAGATAAATCCCAATGAAAGAAAAATTTCTAGTGCTGTCAAGATAATAAGTGGACTGCAATACGAAAAATTACTAATGTTATCATGGTATTTGTCGGACATCACTATCCGTACAGTACATTCGCCGAGGAGTGTCCGTAGTTACCCGATAAAGTAGCGGACGCAGATACGAACTCTCCATAATATCCATCCAACATATGACGACATCATTGTCCAAAAGGAGAACTCCAACGGACTTCATCCCATATTTATTCTTTAATTATTATTTTTACATATTATATATGATGAAGTTTTTCTTCACATTTTACTATAAATCAAAGTAAACATTCATATGTAATTCTGGTAACTGACACTACTTGTTGTCAAAATTGACTATACCGATAGAAAGTCAATATACAAAAGGCAAAAAGTCACATTCTCTAATGGTATCCTAACTACTTTGTTGCGTCTAGTTTCTTTACACTTTTTCCATTAGGTTAAGTAGTCCTTAATTAGGGTTTAGAAAATTCCGGCGATATAGTCACTAAAACCCTGTGCGAGCATGGGATTTTGGATCTACTTTGTATGAGCTCTCTATTGGTGTGACCAATTTCGACACCGAGCAATGACAGTAGACGGAATTATAAATGAGCGCTTAATTTGATGTATAGTATGATGTCAACGAACCGCTGTCATTATATATAATATATATATTAATACACCTCTTATATATTTATTAATTGCCTTAGTTAAATAAAGTTAAGTATCTAGGGTTTTTAGAATTTGGGCTCATCATGTAGGGTTTTAGTTTTTGGGCGGCGAAGCTGCCGTAATATTGCTTTTCATTTTTAAACAAAGTTTAACATTTATGATTTTTAGAGTTTGGATTCATCATGTAGAATTTTAGTTTTTCGGCGGCAAAGCCGTATTATTAATTGTCTTTGTTAAATAAAGTTTAGGATTTGAGATTTTTAGAGTGTTGGTTCGTTATGTAGGATTATAGTTTTTTTTTGCGGCGAAGTCAACGTAATATTAATCAGTATTTTTATTAATTTTAGAATTATTTAAATTTATGTTTATAGAGTTTTTAGAATTAATATATTAATTAAAAATGTGCTGTTTTAACTAAATTATTAATTAAATTACCGGTAGATATGGATAAATCTGTATGGATAAGTAGCACTTACTCTTTATTTTGCAAAAATAGTATATGATTTTTTTCTCCTTATTTTGTTAGTTCCGTTCACCGAATTAACGTTATCTATTTTGAATCTTGGTACATCGGGCCAACATAAAAAATTGTTACTTCTTTAATGATAGAAATGTACCATTTAACTCGGTTAAGAGTTTTTCGTTTTAAACGTATATTCTCTAATATGCAACAATTTATCAGAATGTTGGAAACGCCCAATGACCGAGAATTGAAGAGCAAATCGGAATTATGGAGCATTTTCGCAGCAAACTCAAGAAGTTGGCAACCTTTTATGCCATAAAACAGGGTGCCATAGGCAAATGTGGGTCTTTTTTGTGAAAGGAGAACAATGTAGCAAATCGACTACATAAGATGAATGTGCGTAAATTTCGTTTATATCAAATGGAGAAGTTGCGGCAGGACAGGCACCAATCGGCACCTGAGAAGATTCGTGTCAATGAAAATCAAAGTACGGAATTACTAGAGAATGATACACATATTAATTTATTAGAGAAAATTCGGGAAACAATGCTTTTCGAAAAAGCACACGGGATCTAGTTATCAGAGCAACACCTGACTGGGATGCATTGGTTCAAATAGAACTCGGAGATCGAGTAAATTAAAAATAGATGTGTAGTTACTAATATAGTTGCTTGACGTGCACGATTGCCCGAAATAGTGCCCGAAATAGTGATTTTATTTATTACACAATTTTTCACTTCAATAAAATAGTTACTTACCTAAGAAAATCATACTTTCTACCATAAATATAAACCCCGATTTAGCAATTATTATAAAAATGAGAATAATATATACAAATTACAAACAAACCAATGATCTTGTACCCAACTACGTACTACATTTAGTGATGATTCCCCCGCATTTAATACAGTTGGAGAGATATTTTTGACGTGATAGGGTCTAAGGAATATATATCTGTTTAACACAATTTTTATGAATTATTCGTACTAGTACATACATATTGTTATGTCGTATTAGTAGGGTGCAGAGATTTTGCATTTAATACAGCTGCAGAGATTCTGTTTGATGTGATGGTATTTAAAATGAATTGATATGCTATTTATTCGTGATCTACGGAAACAAAATACCAAGTTTTTTAGATAAAAAAATAATTAGGCTAAAGAAATAGCTTTCATTTGTTCTAAAGTATATTTCTTCTACAATGTCAATGGATGTACACACTGTGCACAGTTGCTGTACATATGAAGGACCTCCTTATAATTTATATATAATATTCATTAAAGATTTGTGGTATTATTGTCGATATACATCGTATACCGACTATAATATCGCTACCGATCAAAATCCGGTCGGTAAAGCGTCACCTTTATCGGTACCGCTACCTACCGATGTTTGTTAACCAAGTTTTTTCGGTTAACGAACTTTTGGTATCGGTAGGTAAGAACTTACCGATCGACTGATTGCCCCTAATGATGAGATGTAATTAATTATCGGTTGGACAAAGGAAAATTATAGTTTGATTTGTGTAAAAAACGATTTTATGTTTAAATATATTTTTGATTATCCCCAAAAAAATACAAAAACTTTTATTTAGATATAATTATTAAACATATTATTGGTATTATTAAATCATAATTTTGGTAATAAAAAATATAATTAATAAATTAATACTAATATCTTTTGCCTAGTTGAAACCGGACTCCAAATCATTAGATCTTCGATTTTTTTAATCTTCGAGTTTAGGGATGAATAATGGTTTTATGAGAATGACATTTGTAATGTATTACATCCGACAAGAACAGGTTAACGGATTAAAAAATTACGTGTACAATATAAAATTTATAGTGCAATATTTCATAACCAAGTTCAGCTAAAGTACTACCAGCCTCTCTAATAAGTAAAAGAGAACATGCATATTAAAAAACAATGCATAAATATTATTTTCATTAAAAAATTGAACAAAGTTTTGCTTTTATTTTCTGACTTGTTGTCCAAGCCATATCCAATTTGAAAACCAACCCCACCGCCACACCATATTTGGCGAAGACAGCAGAGTATCATCATAATTGAAGAAAGCAGTATATTGTATTGTGATGTACTGCAGAGTGGCAACATAAAGCTGCAACACCCTTTATATAAATTGCAAAACCGTACTCCAGTGTGCGGGCCCAACATAATCCGAATCAACATTAACGAATAACAATACAAAGAGGAATTCTCATCTCTTCGATTAGTCTGAATTATTTAACGATTTTAGCTAATGAAAATAAACTGCAGTCACACTCCGAAGCTTACTCCTTACAAAACTGATCCTTCCTCTGTCTTGCTAGCTACTGAGACTTTCTGAAAGAAAGGGAAGTGATCTCTCATCAAGAACATATCACCCAACAAGAAGGTTTTGAAAGCATAAGTTTTACACATAGTGGAAAGATATAACTCATTCATTAATCACCCGTACAGACAGACATTCACAGAACTGGATGGCCCTAAACATACACTCATGGTCACCATCTGTAGTCAAGTAACGAGTACAAAACTCTATCACCCACATGCATAACTTCACGGGGCTATACGCCAAAACGGTTTACAAGGGACTTTATCCCAAACTGACCGCCCAGGAGTATACACCTAATGCAGCTACAGGAGATAAGCGCTCTAACTTAACCAACAGGACATGGCATCCTCTCCCAACATGATCGAATTGACAGGGGCTTACAAACCCATAAAAGTTACGTTAGGGGACTTTGCCCAAACATAAAACACAGGGGACCATCTCCCAAAACGACCAACAGGGAACAACTTGTAAAATTGAAACATACAACAAAGTTTAACCAACTAATTGGATGTTCTTCACATAAGAACCTACGAGGAGTTTCTATCATGCTTTAAAGAAAACTATCTCTATGATCAATCACATAAGGTATCACTAGCATATTTAAGGATAATATACTGTGTCACTAATGAATTGATGCAGCGGTGACATAAAATTCTTACCCTGTCTGGTGTGGGACGGCATGCTGAACCCAATGCTTAAAACCCCCTTTGGGAGGCTCCGAGGCAGCTGGGGGTGACTTACAAACAGGATGGTGACTCGGTCCTATGTGGTGACTCGATCCGGCGAGATGACTCAGACAGGTTGATCTGGGGTTGTCATGGACGATCTGAATCTCCCTTCAATATAAGCAATATAAATTTAAAATTTTGAAAATGGAAAATGAAAAAAACAAACATAAACGAATATTATTTTCATGCATATTATTTTTAATGAATATTATTTTCATTAAAAATTTGAACAATCAGATTTATTTATTTTTTTGTAGTTTTGTTTTTATTTCCTGACTTGTTGTCCAAACTTTATCCAATTTGAAAACCAACCCCACCACCACACCATATTTGGTGAAGACTGTAGAGTATCATCATAATTGAAGAAAGCAGTGTATTGTATTGTGATGTACTGCAGAGTGGCCACATAAAGCTGCAATATCCTTTATTTAAACTGCAAAACTGTACTCCAGTGGCGGGCCCAACATAATCTGAATCAACATAAACGAATAACAATATAAAGAGGAATTCTCATCTCTTCGATTAGTATGAATTATTTAACGATTTTTGCTAATGAAAATAAACTGCAGTCGCACTCCGAAGCTAACTCCTTAAAAAACTACTCCTTCCTCTGTCTTACTAGCTACTCGGACTTTTTGAAAGAAAGGAAAGTGAACTCTCATCAAGAACATATCATCCAACAAAAAGTTTTACACATAGCGGCAAGATATAACTCATTCACTAATCACTCGTACGGACAGACACTCACAGAACTAGATGGCCCTAAACATACACTCATAATCACCATCTGTAGTCAAGTAACAAGTACAAAGCTCTATCACCCACATGCATAACTTCACAGGGCTATACGCCAAAACGGTTTACAGGGGACTTTATCCCAAACTGATCGCCCAAGAGTATACACCCAATGCAACCACATGAGCTAAGAGCCTAAACTTACCCAACAGGGCAGGGGATCCTCTCCCAACATGATCGAATTGACAGGGGCTTACAAACCCATAAATGTTATGTTAGGGGACTTTGCCCAAACATAAAACACTGGGGACCATCTCCCAAAACGACCAACAGGGAACAACTTGTACAATTGAAACACCCAACAATGTTTAACCAACTAATATGATGTTCTTCACATAAGAACTACGAGGAGTTTCTATCATGCTTTAAAGAAAATGAACTCATCACTACGATCAATCACATAAGGCATCACTAGCATTTTTAAGCATAACATACAGTGTCACCGATGAATTGATGCAGCGGTGACATAAAACTCTTACCCTTTTTGGGTGGGCATGCTGAGTACGGTGTCTAAAACCCTCTTGGGTAGTATCCTTGGCCGACGGACTGACAGGAGGTTGACTCGGCTCTGCGTGGTGACTCGGTCCGATTGATTTGTGACTGTTATCGACGGTCTGAATTGCCTTCCCCCTTAAATGTTGTATATGCAATATAAATTAAAATTTTAGAAAATGGAAAATGAAAACAAACAAACATATATTGAGTAATTTTATGCACCTACAATGAGGACAATCAACCTGGATTCCAGTTTCAGCTCGTGGTTGAGCTTCTTGTGTTGCACTATTTCTCATATCCCTCACCAAATCTTCCCTTTCCCAATCCCTTTCCCAATCCCTTTCCTTTCCAACTCCGATTCTATAATGCCTAGTATTCACCAAGTAGTTCCAGTAGGTACAACCCCCCACCAGTGGCAGATCCAGCATTTTCGGTAGGAGGGGCACAATCCTCATGTTATATATATATATACGGTTCCAGGATTGAAATTTGATAAAATTTATTGCAAAACATGATATCTCTAACATTAGGAGTATAAATAGGTAATATCAATACCTAATAAACAGAGAAATAAACTACAGGAGAAAAGTCAGTCATAAGATATATCAAGAATATACATCTCAATTAGCGAAAAAAAAATATAAGTCTCAAGTTGATCATTAAGTACAAGGGCAATTTATGTATAAGCATCGAAAGATTATGTATGTAAAACTTATTTCGATATAATTTAGAAAGTCCAAGGCATTTTTCTTTATAAAAATCACTTTTTTCATAAATTCCTTATTAAAATTATATATTGAATTATTTGGAATTTGAATTAAGATCTCTCAATTAATTTGCTATCCATAAAATTTAAAGTTTAACTCCATCAGTATATCATTTAATAATCAAGAAAAATTATAGGACGGGATTTATTGAGTATGTTTGGTTTGATTTGGTTTAATTAAGAAAAATTATGTGCAATTAAGAAAAAGAAAAAAAGCCAGAATAACAAATATAATTAAATTTATTTACCTATGGGATAGGTGAGAGAGGAGACAAACTAATTTGATAAAAATAATTTAGTGCATGGTCTCATGTGAATGGAGAGAAACATTTGGTCAGTCCTTTACCACTTAGTGTGCTCACCCGGGACGGAGGATTAGTCTACTG
>JAOYMZ010085634.1:0-11148 GCA_025802335.1 Pinguicula primuliflora
ATGTTAAATAACTAATCTTTTATTTTTGTAGGGATAAATTAGGGACAAAGTGTTGGGACATGTAGCATTATTCTTTAAAATGGTGTCTATTCAATTTAACACCAAAATTCAAGTTCTTCGATCTGTTAATGGGGGTGAGTTTATTAACTCCCAGATGAAAACTTTTTGTTCAAAAAATAGTTTGCTGCACCAAACTTCTTATCCCATTCTCTTCAACAAAATGGGGTAGCTGAAAGAAAAATAGATTTCTTCTAAAAATAACTCGTGCTTTGATTATTGAATCGCATGTTCCCTCTATTTTTTGACCAGAGGCTGTTGCAACATCTGCTTTCTTAGCTAATCGCTTGGCTATAAAAATCTTCAAAATTTGCATCCCTATCCAAACTTTATCTGATTTTACTCGTATTCCTCCTTCTATGTCCTTAACTCCTCGTGTTTTTAGGTGCTCAGTATATGTTCATATCCCTAAGGTCCATCACACCAATTTGATGTTTGTGCAGAAAAATGTGTATTTGTGGGATATAGGGGCTCATAGAAGGGCTGTTATAATTCTCAAACTTGTCGCATGATTACTACTATGGACTGTAATTCTGTTCAGACCGAGTAATACTTTCAGACGTCCTCTCAATCAAGGAGTTAGTGGAAGAATGAATTAGACTCTCTTGATTGGTTAGCAAGCCATGTGTCACAATCAACCCATGCGCCTCACGCACCAAGCTCAAATGTATCTCATACTACTCTGACGCATGCATTTCATACACACCAGCTACAGTATCCTCACCTAGATCGACTCATGAACCTCACACGCGAGACCTGTCCCATGAGTCTAGTAGATCATCTTCACTGTAGCACATTATTGATGTAGTACAGTAAGAACAGGACGAGTCATCTCAGTTGTTTTCTCCTACAGATATCTAGGTAAGTACAGTACCATCTGAGGCTCGTTCATCTATGGATTCTATGACTCACTGTGATGCAGGCTGCAACCCTATGACACCCAAGTATGCTCTTCCTCCTCGGACTACTAGGGGATGAAACCAAAGAAGTATATCCCTGATCACGATGTAAAAACCAAGAGATGTCATATAGCTGATATGGGCAGAGGAGCCTTACTGAGTCTGCACAAGCCTTTGTTACAGCGGTCTATACTGATGATATGCCTCGAAATGAAGTTGAAGCTATGAGTAGGCCTGAGTGGAAGAAAACTATGTAGGAGGAGATGAGTGCCTCGAGCAAAAATAGATCCTGGGAAAGATGTTATTTGCCTCCAGGAAAGAAACAGTTGGTTGCAGATGGGTGTTTAGTATGAAGCAAAATTTAGATGGATCTATCGAGAGCTAAAGGCCATTTTTGTTGCAACAGGATATACACGGGCACACAGGATTGACCACTTGGAGACGTTCTCTCCTGTGGCAAAGTTGGATACTATCCAAATACTATTCTCGATTGCTGCAAATCTTGATTGGTCACCTGCACCAGTTTGATGTGAAGAATGCTTTGCTGCATGGTGACTTGAGTGAGGAGGTATACATGAAAGGTCCACCTGTTTCTCACATGACTTGAGTAAGGAAGTATGCAGACTGAAGAAGGCACTTTATGGTTTAAAGCAGTCTCCTGGGTTTGGTTTGTTCATTTTACCATGGCTATGAAAAAGTATTGATATCTTTAGAGTAATTCTTATCATACCTTGCTCGTGAAACTCGAGAGCCAAGGTATCACTTGTTTGATTATGTATGTTGATGATATGATTATCACATGAGATGATGACGATGAAATTGAGACACTGAGACTGAATCTTTTCAAGGAGTTTGATATAAAAGACTTGGGTATGCTAAAGTATTTCGCTGGCATTGAGGTACTGAGATCAAAGCAGGGCTTATACTTTTCACAAAGAAAATACATTTTGGATTTACTTGTAGAGACTGGATTGCTTGAGTGTAAACTAGCAGAAACACCCATGGTACTCAACCCTGGTCTGAAGTTTGCGGAAGGAGCTGAAGTTGCAGAAAAGAATAGATATCAGCACTTGCTGGTGAAGTGGATTTACTTATCCCGTACTCAACCTGACATTGCTTATATAGTGGGAGTTGAGAGCTAGTTCATGCACAACCCCCCAAAAGACCATATGGATGTAGCAATAGTCAGTAAGGATATTGAGGTATCTTAAGGGATCGCCAGACACTGGGATTCGGTATCAGACACATGGACATATGAGGGTTGAGGCTTATACTGATGCTGATTGGGTTGATAATCTAGTAATCTGGTCAACATCAGGGTATTTCACAGTTGTTGGTATAAACCTTGTCACATAGAGAAGTAAAAAGTAGACCGCGGTTGCTTTGTCAAGTGCAGGGGCAAAGTTTTGAGGCGTAACCCATGGGTTGACTAAAGTCTTATGGATAAGAAAGTTGATGACAAAGTTAGGGTTTGCCCATCTCAGGCATGCCCCTTAATGTTTGATAATCGAGGTGCTATTCATATTTCACACAATCCAGTTCAGCATGAGAGGACAAAGCATGTGGAGGTAGGCCACCATTTCATCAAAGAGAAAATCGATAGTGGAATCATCAGACTTCCATTTGTTCGATCTGAGGATCAGTTGATAGATATCTTAATCAATGTAGTGAATGGTAGAGCCTTCCATGGCATATTGTCAGTGTTGTAGAAGGCGGCCGCCTCAGTGGCCAAAACCTTCGAACCGCACCACCTTGGGACTGATCAGTCTAGTTGGGTGGTCCAACCTGTGGAGCAGCTGCCCAGAGCGTCCGCCCAAAATATGATATTTTGGTCACGCATCGGTGTTCATGCAAATCTGGCCGTTGGGGAAAATGCACTTCCGGAATTTTCGGAATGGCTTCCCATAAAGAAGATTCTGTTTCCTTTCTTCTAGGAAAACCAACAGCCACAAATGGTAAATCCGCTTCCTTGCAGTATGGAAACTCAGTGATTGAAACTGTTTCTCACAATAATGGTAGCGGTCAATCACTCCCACATGGGAAGTCTGTAACGGGTGGCGAGATTTGTGGTAAAGGGAAGTCACCTTCAATGTCAAATTTTACGCCATATCATCTGTTATATGTGTATGTTTAGATCTAACAAATTTCATGCCACCAAAGTCCGTAACTGGTGGCAAGATTTGTGGTAAGGAAAATGATATTTGTATACACTTGTTTGTCGCTATTTATTGACATTGTGATGTGTTAAAAATCACAACCACAATTAAAAGAAAATAAATAAATATAAATAATATAACTTGTTGTTGTGATGGTTGACACATTACAATGTCAATGAATGATATCAATAAAGTGTGTATTAGTAGCATTCCCCATTGTGGTAAAGGGAACTGAGATTTACAAATTCACTGCACTTGACAATTTAGAGATAAATTCCATGACCAGGACTCCTATTATATGTTTTTTGGATTTTTTAAAAATAAAAATAAATTCAAGCGGTCGGAGCTGTCACCCCACCTCCGGCTTCCGCCTTCTCGAAACTTGCATATAGTGCAAGTTAGGTAATGGTTATCACCCTCACCAAACTTGAGGAGGAATGCTAGAAATAAAGATAGAAATTAAGGAAATAAAATCTTTCCTTAATCCCATATTGCCATGATCTCTAATTTGTAGGGTTCATGGAGATCATGAAGGCTTGTGTATAGTAGGGAGTGTGGGAAGATGATATGGGGGGTGAAATTTTGTGCAGGAAAATCACAATAACACATTTGGCAGCATACCATTGGGTTATAGTGTGACTCACAATTAATCGTCATCCAATAATATGTTACCATGTATTTTTCTTGCGGTTCATGTGCACTTCATTTTATTCTACGTTTAGAACTAGATATAACCCGTGGTTGAAGCCACAGTTCGGGAAATGAGAGTTCTTCTCCAGCATGGAAATTCCAAATACTCTTTCTATGTTCTAAAAATCAGCTGCCGTATTGAATTGGCTTAGGGGATTTAATCACCAGATCCTCTCCATTATTGTAACATCTTTTATTGTTCCTGTTAACAGTACCGCTAAAATATCCCACAATGTAATTAACATGAGAAGTATAAAAATATATCATTTCCTACATACTCGACCAGCTCATGTTTCTTATTTACTCTTTTTTGAGTAGATAAATCATGGTGTCGGCGAAAATATGAATTTTTTAAGCATGTTTCTTGAGCATAAACAACAATTACAAACAGTTTCAAATATAAAACGTGAACTTTTTGTCATGGGTGATGTGCATGTACAATAATAAAGTAGACTAAATGTGGATTAACTCTCTGATACAATCCCGAGTACGATTATGAGTCACGAGGCCGGAATAGACGGGTGGAGGAGGATCCAGTTTGGCAAAAAAGATATCAGAAGTGATCTGGCGGAACCTGTGCTTAGTCTTTCTACCAATTTTAGTGGAAGAACTCGAATGTAACTAATGAAACTGCTTGAATGGGAGAGAATCTGATCCATTGGAATACAATGTATTAAGGAGCAAGATTTTGTTCATTCAAGAAGTGAGTTCTTACATCCTGCGTCCTGCTACTTAAACACAAAAAGTGTGCTCATACGCACAGCCTTCCAACGGCTACAAAAGAAATTATTATAATGGCTACAAAAAGGACATAGATCTAACTGTACCAAAAAGATGAGACATTTCTTGAGCCACGTGCTAGTCTTGCTTAGTTGTCTTGTTCCTGTGTTGATAGACCCAGTCGCCAACTTGCTGACCTGTGTTGTTAGTAGTTGGGATCTTATCATTGCCTATCCCTTGGAAATCTTGCTTGACCTCAAGCAAGAAGTCTAGATAATGCTTTTCCATGTAACAGCAGTCTTCCCATGTTGCATCGTCAGGGGAGAGTCCTTGCCACTGAACCAGTACTTGCATCGATTCATCCTGCCTTCGACTCCCCAAAATTGCATGGTAACTAGGACAGATCTTGCCTTGTGACACCATAAGAATGTGGATGGAGGCCGGAGGAGTTCCCACGAATGTTTTTAGACACATGGAATACGGGATGAAGTTTGAATTTAGTTGGAAGGACTAATCGATACGCCACTTCTCCAATCCTTTCCAATACATGAAATGGGCCATAAAACACGGGGGTAAGCTTCTTAGAATGACGCATACCTAGTGAAGTTTGCCAGTAAGGTTGTAACTTCAAAAGAACCCAATCATCAACCACGAACTGCACGTCTCGATGATGTGAATCATATCTTTGCTTTGTGCGGTTTTGAGCCTGTAGCAGACGTTCTTTGAGTTCAACCAACATCTCACGATGTTTTTAGAGGCTATAAATCACTGTCTGCAACTTGGTCTGACCAGGAATGTAATCGAGGAGATGGGGAAGAGGATGCCTGTAGACTACTTCAAATGGAGTAGTCTTGAGAGAAGTGTGATAACTGGTGTTATAGGCATACTGAGCCCATGCTAACCAATCTGTCCACTTCTTTGGATGTTCCCTGGTGAAGCAATGGAGATAATTCTGCACGATGCGGTTAACTTCAATCTATCCATCTCCTTGTGGGTGGTATGCCGTAGTGAAGTGCAGATCAGTGCCAATAAGCTTAAATAACTCTCGCTAGAAAGCACTTGTGAAAGCTGAATCACAATCACTGACCATTGTTTCTGGTAGACCGTGTAACCGAAAGATCTCTTGAAAGAATGCTTTAGCAATAGATGTTGCCATGTATGGATGAGACAAAGCCACGAAGTGAGCCATTTTGGTGAACTGGTCCACCACTACTAACAAGACGGTCTTGCCATGCTAGGCAGGAAGATGATCAACGAAGTCTAGCAAAACATCTACCCAAATGTGGGAAGGCACGGGCAGTGGTTGCAATAACCCTACTGGCTGTAAGTGAGACGCCTTATTACGCTGGCAAACTGGGCAAGCTGCAAATAAGGAAGTGATCTGATCTTTCATGTGAGGCCAATAAAATTCTGTTCGGATACGCTGAAAGGTCTTGAGGTAGCCTTCGTGAAAGAGGCCATGGATTGTGCGCACGACTAAAACTGTGAACTCGGACCCTGGGGGAATGAATAATCTGCATTAGTACTAGAGAAGATCAGTGAACCAACGATATGGAGAGGAGTTTTCGGTTGCCTGGACTTTATCTTTCCATATCAGCAGCTCGGGATCCTATTGCAGGCCTTGGCAGATGGTGTCAAGAAGACCCACCATTGCAAGGAACATAAGCAAATTACAGGACTGCTAAATCTATTTCTTTGCGTGAAAGAGCATCCACCACTACATTATTGCGACCAGGCTTGTACTCCACCCTAAAATCATAACCGAGGAGCTTATTGATCCGTTCTACTATGGAGCGGTAGAAACTTTTTGTTCCAACAAAAACATGAGGCTAAAATGATCTGTTTGAATCACAAATGCCCCCATAGATAGGATCTTCAGTGTTGGATGGATTTGGCCAGCCCAATTAGTTCTTTCTCATAGGTAGGAGGACCAGTATGCCTTTGTCCAAACTTTCGAATAAAAATTAGCTATCAAATGGCCTTTTTGCATCAACACAGCACCTACACCATAGTTTGAAGCATCGCATTCAACAGTGAAAGGCTCTGAGAAATCTGGGAGCTGAAGGACAGGAGCTATGGCCATTGTCTGTTTTAGTGCGATGAAGGTCTGATCCACAGCCAGGGACCATTCAAACGAATTCTTGCACAACAGAGGAGTTAAGGGTGCTGCAATAGAGACATAATGGCTTGCGAAATGCCTGTAGTAGCCCGTGAGGCCTAAGAAAGCACAGAGGCTTCGAATATCCATCGGTTTAGGCCACTCTACCATTGTTGTAATCTTACTGGGATCCGCTTCAACCCCATTACCAGAAATGAGATGGCCTAAATAAGCTATATTTTCCACAGCGAGCTCACATTTTGCTTGCTTGACGACCAACCTGTGTGCCTGCAAAGTCTCAAACGTTACCCATAAATGCTCCACATGATCAGCCATAGAACGACTGTAAACAAGAATATCATCGAAAAAGACTAAGAGAAACTTGCGAAGATACTCCCTGAACACCTCATTCATGAGGACTTGAAAGGTTGCTGGTGCGTTCGTGAGGCGCATCACACGGAACTCATAATGACCATGGTGTGTTTGAAAGGCAGTTATGGACACGGTATCACGTGCCATACGCACTTGGTGGTAGCCTACTTTCAAGTCTAGTTTAGAAAAAACTTGAGCTTGTCCCAACTCCTCCAACAGCTCTTCTATAATTGGTATAGGAAATCGATTTTTAATCGTAATGTTGTTTAGAGCGCGGTAGTCGACATAGAGTCGCCGGGTTTTATCCAATTTGCTGACGAGGAGAATCAGAGAGCTAAAGGATGAACTGCTAGGCTGAATCCAGACCTCCTCAAATAACTTAGCACAATGTTTTTCAATTTCATTCTTCTGACGGTGAGGATATCTGTATGGTCGTATACTCACGGATCAGCACCATGCTTTGTGGTAATGGTGTGATCATAGGTCCGTGGGGTTGGATGGCCCTTTGGCATCCCAAAAATATCCTGGAATTGCTGTAAGAGGGCTGCCAACCTTTCCTCAGTGCTGATAGAGAGTAGACGAGGAGGAAGGCCTGAAAGTTGAGCCCCGAGAAGAGTGACGGGGTGGTGCTGCCAGACAAAGGTCATGCTCTGGTGTTCAAAATCCACACTAACGGACCGATGCTCTTCAGCCAGTTTAACCCTAACACAGCTTCAAAACCACATCTGGACAACAGGAAAAAATTTATACATAAAGTTTGCGTACCAAGTTGTAAGGATACTCCCTCCAAATAGCCAGACAGTTGACTCGGGCTCCATTCATGATTGTGATGGATGTGCGGCTCAACTGTTGCGGCTGAAGTCCCCAGGATAATGCAAGCGTGGCATCCAAGAAACAATGGGTACAGCCCGAATCCATGAGGATGAGAATCAGGTTATTCTCCAATCATCCTGCGACCTTTATAGTGCCGCCGGAGCTTTTGCCAAAAATTGCATTGATCGAGATTTTGACCTTTTCCCAATCATCTCCTTCATCGTCGTCAGAATCATCGCAGAGCTTGATATAGAACAGACTGCAACATGTATGCCCACGTACCCACGTATAATCACATTTACAGCATAAACCTTGTGCGTTATGCTGGGCAATTTCAGTTGCTATCAATCGGCGATGGTCTGGCGGACCTGAACGAGATGCAGGGTGCCGACAGACAGGAGGTGTGGGTCCCTGCTGAACATGCACCGTAGGAACATGGCTTATGTACAAAGGCAGATTGTATAAAGCCAATCTTACCTATATTCTCTAGGCCATAAACATGGCCTCATACATCGTTTTGGGGCCGAGCAGACGGAGGTCTGCTAGAATATGCTCGTCAAGGGCCTTGCACTACAGAGTTAGTTATGTTTTAACACTGATGCAGTCGCCGACCACAGAGGCAAGGTCATTCCATTTGCTGTTAAATTCTTCTACTTTGCCCGTCTGTCAAAGCGAAGCCAGCTCTGCAACCAGTTCGACGAGGTTTGGCGGTGCATATTGCTGCTTAAATAATGAACAGAATTCCTACCAATTGAGGTCTGGAAGACATTGGTGGAGTGTATTCCACCATTGGCGGGCAGCCCCGGTGAGATTGAATGTCGCCATGGCTATGCATTAAGTATCAGGAATTTTCTGATGTTCGAAATAAGAAACACAGCTGATGAGCCAATCCGATGCATCCTCAGTGCTAGAGTAGGACGGAAAATCCCATCAGGCTAGATGACCCGAATCTCAACGGTGGAACTCGGTATACCACTCTTCTGTCTGTCCGTTCGGTAGAATTGGTGGTTTGAGCATAGGAGGTTCCACGCTGAGGGATGGTCATGTGGTGGCCACAGATATTAATTCTTCAGCCGGGGTGGGTGCAATGATACCTTCCGGCGATGTGTCAAACTTGGACTGGGTCGTGGTGAGGCCGACAGATGGAGAAGAAGGGGTTTCTTGTATCAGTCCGATTTTGGACTGATTTGCCATCAGAACTTGAAATGTGGCCAAGAGTTGTGCAGTTTGTTTTTCCTGAGCCTCAGAACGTTGTTGTTGTTGCAGGACAAAGCATTCCAGGCCTTCCTGTCGTTGCTTAAGTTGTTCCATCTGGGTGTTGGCGCTTCCTTCCGACATTGTTTCGATGGTCGTGGTGTCTTGTGGCTCTGATACCACATTGATACAATCTCGAGTGCGATTACAAGTCACGGGGTCGAAATAGATGAGAGGAGGAGGATCCAGTTCGAAAGAGAAGATATCAGAAGTGATCCGGCGGAACTTGTGCTTAGTCTTTCTACCAATTGTAGTGGAAGAACTTGAGTGTAACTAATGAAACTGCTTGAATGGGAGAGAATCTGATCCCTTGGAATACAATGTATTAAGGAGCAAGATTTTGTTTATTTAGGAAGTGAGTTCTTACGTCCTTCGTCCTGCTACTTAAACACAAAAAGTGTGCTCATACACATAGCCTTCCAACGGCTACTAAAGAAATGATTATAACGGCTACAAAAAGGACATCGATCTAACTGTACCAAAAAATGAGACATGTCTTGAGCCACGCGCTAGTCTTGCTTAGCTATCTTGTTCCTGCGTTGATAGACCCGGTCGCCAAGTTGCTGACCTGTGCTGTTAGTAGTTGGGATCTTATCACTCTCCCTCATTACATATATGTTGGATCAAACATGAGTTGTTCGAAGAAATGGTATGAAACACAAAAAACGAACATGTTGGAAAGGAACATAAAAATTGAAATGTTTCAACTCATTGGCTAAATAAAAAGGTTTCACCTAAACAATCACAAAAGGCAACGGTTGTAAACTAAAGTAAATTTGATAAGAAAACAGACATTAAAATGTAGACACTAAGCGAAATCTATTTATAAGGAAAACCTATTGAAACATTCTGCACAACAGTTTTAAGTGAGCACAGTCGATGATGTTAAAAGATGAAAATTTACCAAGTTGTGTTGCAAAACTCAATGGACAGTGCTAGCAGCTACCAGTGCCACTCCTGCAAATATGACTGAACCAAGAGTCGTCCAAGTCCCTAAATCAAGAAAGAGAATGTGGATACTTATAATTACCTTGGAAGAATATCAATGACTGTTGGAAGAATATTTTTGTCATAAAATAGCATGTGCAAAGGCCAAAATTGGAGCCTGAAATGATGATCGTTTTAGGAAGGAGTATCAGAAACACAAATACTTCAAGAAACGATAGAATTGGTGAATAATATAGCCACGGAGGTGATAGCCTCAATTCATATAGCAATTTAGGTCATCTTTGCATATCATTTCATATCATTTTAGGCCTTGGACATTATTTTTATACATCAAACCTCGATCAATGATGTCAAATATATTAATTGCAGGATGAATACTATAGAAACTGAATTTTATGCAGAAAAAGAGCTCAAAAGAGATGAAAATGGAGCAGTTCTGATGAACTGAGTTTCATGGGATCTTCCTTGAAATCCTGGAGCGGATCAACGGAGCTAAACAAGCTGACTATATAGCCCAATCAAGGAAGGATTAATTTCAGGCATGCACCAGCAGATTGGAAGCCGAATACCAGATTTCAGCAATCAAAATCTGAAGAATAAAAAGAGAGAAATTCGGTTATGTATGGAAAGTTCAATTCAAAGGGGTACAAAGTCAAGTCCAAGATCTTAGTGAAACATTTGGACCGTATTAAAAGTTCAACTATGTCAAACTTGGAGCCAAAGAAAAGAGGAGACCGCAATATGCAAAAGAGGAAAGTGGTTAGGCCAAGTACAAAAGTTGTCTTGCTATTTGCGGAAAAATCTACATCTCACTATTCAAAAATGCATATCTCTCACCTCAGATCAAGGGTGCCCGAGCCCTTGCACAGGAATATTCTTCAGGAACTCAGCTAAAATATTGCAAGAGGGAGCACGAGCTAGAAATGGAATCTGGGGGGACTTATACATGCAATATCAGTATAAGTGTTTTGCTGATGTAATGACTGAAGTACCCTATTCAAAAATCCATACCTCGCACCTGGGTCCGAGGAAAAATCTGAACCTTTGCCAGAAGTTAGTCCACGAGCTCAGGATAATATCTCATGTTGGCTGCAGGTGCACTCGAGCTCATCCAGACCCACTTTGGGGACCAAATGTGAAT
>JAOYMZ010085645.1:0-11146 GCA_025802335.1 Pinguicula primuliflora
TTGTTCGCGAGCTCTTAACGAGCCGCTCGCGAGCTTTAATATAATAATATTATATTATTTAATTTATATATATATATATATTAAATAAAATTAAAAAAATAAAAAAAAATCAAAAAAATAATAAAAAAAATAAAAAATAATAATAAAAAGCTCGTGAGCTCGGCTCGTGGGCTCGTTCGTAAGCCTGTTCACAAACGTGTTTGTGAGCTCGGCTCGTGAGCTCGTTCACGAACAGGCTCGTGAGCCGCTCGCGAACAGGCTCGAACCGAGTTCGAACACCGAGTTCGGCTCGTTAAGCTCACGAGCCGAGCTCGAGCTCGGCTCGTTTACAGCCCTATTTTTGACTTTACGGTTTTTGAAATATAACATCGGTGCATCTTCTGAGTTTAATATTTCTGTCCACATGATTCTGACTCGGTGAGTTGAAGCAGAATTGCAGACATTTTACTCCATTCATTTTGTGGTTCTACGATTTCAATTAATTTGTTTCAAGTTGAATACGTATTCGATTTCAGTTATCTGGTTTCTGGATTAAGATATTTTTCTTATGTTGCTGATATATTTTTTTAGATGGTCAATCTGCATTTAAATGAATGACGATAGTTAGTGGGTTCTTTAGCTTCTCCATCCAAGCTACATATTGTTGCAATGTTCCGGTAGAAATTCGTTTGCTTCTATTTTGTTTAGTGAATCTACATTAAATAGTGGTTGCGCAAATTCAATACCTCTTGCATGTTTAACTACGGAAATTGTAGATAGTTGCCCTTTTGATATAGATGTTTATATATAGATGTACCTTGGGCACGTTGGTATAGTCTATGTGAATTGTTGTAATAAACTTTTGTGTCATTCACTCTGTTCCCTAATCAAAGATGATTTATTTTGCAATGGATTTTGACTACCACTACCCTTCCCAAGTTCACAGGTATGTCATGGCTTTCTTCATAACTGAAATTAAACTGTGGAAAGCTATCTGCAAAACATCAGTGTACCTTGGGCATGTTGGTATAGTCTATGTGTTGGAAGATAAGAAAATATGGGAGTTAAGGAAAGATATTATTTCCTTAACTCCCGATATCGTGATCCCTGATTTATAGGGATCACGGAAGTTACCCTAGAAGTGTTTTATGGTGAGAAGGAGTGTGTGTGTTGTAACTATATATATGAGGGATTGTAAAGGAGGAAAAACACACAAGAAAAGAGAAGGATCAAGAATCCTCCCGTGGAGTAGGGATTCACCCGAACCACGTAAAAAACTCTGCGTCTCTTTCATACAAAACACATACATACACACAAGTTAACATTATTTACATAAAGTACTATCACATGATGATTTTCATTTTGCACGAGAAATTTGATCATTTTAATGTTGTTTAATAATAGATCTTTTTATGCGATCGCATTTTATATATTGGTATATGGATTGTATTATGCAATTTCACAGTACATTATTTTTATTAAAAATGATATTTTTGTGAAATTATACATTCGTATCATACTATAAGACAGAGAACAATTGAAAAATTAATTATAATTATTTTTCATATTATTTTAATTTATATTTAATTATTAATATATTTCGTAATTAGGATCGTGCCCCCTCCAAAAAATCTTGAATCAACCACTGTATATAGGATATACTTGACGGACAGGGCAGATTATGCCAATTGCCAGTGGCACATAGAGTTGGTCTAGGTTTGGGGTCTAGGGTCGGGGCACCCGGACCTGGACCCATTAGAGTACTAGTAGATTGTCATGACACTTGTATCACAACTGGATAATGTATTATTTTTATCACGGGAAATGTTATTCGTATACATTTTATTGACAATATTATTTGAATTGTGATGAGTTAACAATCACAATCATAAGTTTAATTATTTATTTTCTTTTATTTGTTGGTGTGATTGTTTACCTGTCACATTGTCAACAAATAATGTTATAAATTGTTTATGAATAACATTTTCCTTTTATAACTAATAACTCAAAAATTAAAAAGGGCCAACGAAGAAGAAGACAGAATCTAGAGGCATGATTTTCTTTTGTATGTGTTTTCTGTCATGATATGATCTATATTTATGGTGAGAATGAAATAATAGGCCGATTTCAAACTGTTCTTGATTTAGCATACAACTTATTTAACCGAATGACAGTTGTTGGAAAATCAACGCATGTCTAACACGGAAGATAATATGGGAGTGAAAATTTGGGCAGGAAAAGCACAGGAACACACTTTGCAGCATACCATAGGTTATGGAGTGATCCCACAATTAATGGTCATCCAATAATGTGTTGTCATGTGCTTTCTTGTTGTTTTCCTTCCTATATTTTCCTCTCCCTTATCATTTTCCGTCAAACACTGCCCATTACCTCCGAAGTCGAAGTGAGGACCAAGTTCTTAACAATTGTGGTGGACAATTATCTTGAACAACACAACAGATTATGTCATCGTCTTATGTCGTGAAACCATACACAAAATACTAAAAAACCCTTACTCTAACAATTTCAGCATAATTGTCGATGACTTATCCTCCTCACTCGCATATATATTAGCAGTTTTTTTTATAAGCCATTTTTTATTTGTATTAAAAATGTAAAATTTACAAATTTACATAATTGGGCTTTTTAATTCCCCCTTGGCCCACAAAAATTCCTGAATATCTTAGTGCACTTGGAATATTTCCGGAATAGGATTCTTCGTCCAACCTGCATTGTTCCTTGGCAGTTGAAATCTTACCGATTTGCTGTTCTTGAGCCAAACTCAGGTAGTCTTTGATTTATCCCACCATGTGTTCAATTTCCGGCTCCTTTTGTGAGAAATGATGATTGTTTCTCGTTTTCCAGATTATCCACAATGTGAGATCCACATTACCTTCCACAAATCTTCGTTGTATGCTGTTGGGCGATTCTGCAAGTAATCTTCCATGATTGGAACCTCTATGATTGAGGTAATTCTTAGCCACTGCTTAATGATTGTCCATGTTTCAATCGATACCTTGCAGCCAAAAAATAAATGTTCTTCATTTTCTTCCTCTTCTTCATGTAGGCATAGATGGCAGCAGGTTTGCTGCTCTTGGTGAATTATTCTCCGCTTTTTCAGATTTGCTTGGGTAGATAGTCTTTTTTGACACATTTTCCATGCAAACATTTTCACCTTCTTTGGAACTGTTTTGCACCTGACTTCATCCAGCTTCCTTTTATCTGTGCTTGTCCAACATGCTTCTTTTGTTGCATAATCCATTGGTAGCGTTCCTTGACTGTAAATTTTTTGTTGTGATTTGCATCTTGTGACCATGCATCATCTTGTGTTTCCTGCATAGTAATGTTAGATAGCATGATAAGTATGTTGGTTTTAGAGTGATCTGAATGTTTGTATACTGGATAACTTATGCAATGGAAAGCTTACTTTTATTGAAATGGAAGATGGCTATATATAGCCTTACAAACAACTGAAACTAGTCGATCTGTTGCTTACAAATTTGGCCACCATGACGTAGCAGTAGAGGCCTATAAACTCGGAAGCATGATCAACAACTGAACACACTTAGCTATGACTTAATCAACCAAACAACTAACTTCAAATAACAGACTAACGAACCAAAGAATTCTTCAACGCAGGGGTTGTTCTGCAGCATTGCACGTTCTGGATGTTGTTTGCACTCCAACTTCAACAGTCTCCCCTAAACTGATTACTCAGCTTAACATAGATACATCAACAACACCCAGCTTGTCCCTCAGTTTTGTAATTGACTCCGGCTTCAATGGTTTGGTTAGAATGTCCGCAACTTGTTGGTGAGACAGACAATAAACCAACTCCAGTATTTCATCTCGTACTAAGTCTCTTAAGAAATGGGATCGCATATCAATGTGCTTGCTGCGCCCACGTAGCACTGGACTTTTTGGCTAATTTTATAGCTAAAGCATTATCACAGTACACCGTAGTTGTAGATGTTTGATCCCCTTTCAAGGTTTTGAGTATCCTCTGCATCCAAATAACCTAGCAGGCACTGGTTGTAGCTGCGATATACTCAGCTTCAGTCATTGAAAGAGTGACCACCGACTATTTTTTAGATGACCAGGAGACAGCTCCTGAGCTGAGGAGGAAGACATACCCGAATGTACTCTTTCTATCATCAAGATCTCCAGCATAGTCTGAGTCACTGTAGCCAATCAGTTATGTGTTCCTAGTTTTCTTGTAATAGATTCCATAGTTGATAGTGCCCTTGATATAACGCAAGATTCTTTTCGCAGTAAGGTAATGTGATTCACATGGTTTTTCCATGAATTTGCTGACCAGACTCACACTATACATCAGATCTGGTCAGGTTGCTGTGAGGTACATCAGACATCCCACAAGCTGGTTATAGACGGTTCCATCAACATTCTTTCCTCCAATGTCTTTTGAAAGTCTTTGCCCGGGTGCAGACGAATTATGGACTGGATTTCATTCAAGCTGTTGAACCTTTTGAGCACCTAGTGAGCATACGTTTGCTGCATTATGAAGATGCCCTCTGGTTTCTACATCACTTCAATTCCGAGGAAGAATCACATTCTTCCTAGATCTATCATGTCAAACTCAGCCTTCATGGAGTCTATGAGACTCTTGAGCATTGATTCATCGTTTCCTGTATAAATAAGATCATCTACGTATAGACATACCACCAGAAAACTGTTGTTCACGGTCTTGATGTAAAGGGTAGGTTTGTATGGGCACTTAACGAAGCCTTCTTCGTGAAAGTAGGTGTCTATTTGACTGTACCAGGCTCTCGGGGCTTTCTTGAGGCCATACAAGGCCTTATTCAACCGATATACCTTATGTTCTTGGCCTAATACTTCATATTCGGGAAGTTGCGACACAAAAACTAGTTCTGCAATTGTTCTGTGTAAGAACACAGACTTCACATCTAATTGGTATATTGTCCATGAATTTTGGGCTGCAAGAGTAAGAACGATGCATATTGTAACCAATCTTGCAACATGAGCAAAGATCCCGGAGTAATCCACACCCTCCTTTTGACAGTAGCCATTGGCTACTAGACGAGCCTTGGGCTTATCTATCTATCCTTCCTCGTTACACTTAGTCTTGTAAATCCATTTTACTCCGATGATACTGACATCTTCTGGTGGATTGTGAGCTCCAAGGTCTGGTTTCTTTTGATAGCAGCAATCTCCTGATCCATGACAGTCCTCCAATGTTCAAACTTCACAGATTCTGTGAAAGTGACTAGATCACTTTCTATGAAGAAGGCTAACTGGTGCTCGTTATCAGATAACCCCTCACCCGTTTCGTGATCCTTCATCCAAGATGGCTGTCGTCGGGTCCTGGGATCAAGTAATGCACCAACATTATTTGTGGAGTCAGAAGATTGTTTATCACTCACTGTGGGAGAGGTGATTTCAGGCCTTTCAACCACTGAGTCTGAAGGAGGATCAGAGGATTCCTCAGTTTCAGTTTCAACTGGCTCAGGTGCAGTGACATTTTCTTCAGGAAAATCTTCTCCATTCCACTCAAGTTCCTGGTTCTTAAGTAGACTGCTGATCCCTCTTCCAGTCCCATGCTTTGTCTTCCTCAAATACAACATCATGAATCACGACAATTTTGTTAGAAATTGGATCAAATATTTGATCTGCTTTGGATTCAACACTTAATCCAAGCATGATACACTTTGTACTTTTCTCATCCAACCTTGTTCGTTTAGCATCTGGAACGTGAACATGAGATATGCAGCCAAAGATTCTGAAATGTTCCACACTCGGTTTGTGTCCACTTCACACCTCCTTGGGTGTTTTATGCTTGACAGATGAGGTTGGACTTCTGTTGAGGATGTGAGCCATGCATAGTACTGCTTCTGACAAAAATGTGCGAGGAACCTATTTGGAATTTAGCATACTTCGAACCATGTTCATGGTGGTTCGATTCTTGCATTCCTCCATGCCATTTTACTGAGGAGTGAACGCAGCAATAAGTTGTCTATCAATGCCATGAGTTCTGCAGTATGTGATGAACTCAGTGGATGTGAATTCTCCTCCACGATCAGTTCTCAAGCTTCGAATCTCATTCCCTGATTCTTTTTCCACCTTGGTTCTGACGTCCACGAACTTTATGAAAGTTTCAGCCTTTGTCGCTGGTAACTCCACCCACATCTTTCTGCTTCAGTCATCTATGAATGTGAGTATGTACCTTTTACCACCATTTGATGTTGGGAAATTGGACCGCAAATGTTTGCATGCACTAGCTGAAGAATGCCTGTAGCACGATTTGTACTTTCATGAGGGAATGCTCCACGGTATTGTTTACTAGCTAGGCAGTTCACAGAGATTTTATGTGTGACATCAAAACGAGGCAGACCTTCAACCATGTTTCCGTTCTGCAGTGCTTTGAGACCCTCCAGCTCAAATGTCCAAAGCGATGATGCCAGTTGGTGCAAAGGTTTGTTCCTTGAGTGGTCAGACAGTGTGATGCTCAAGCTGAATCAGCAATAGGATATGCCACAATCGAGTACATTCTGTTAGAACTCATTCATGTCTCCAGGATGAGTCCTCGTTCATCGTGGTATATTTTTCATCTGTTATTCTTGAACAACACAGTCAGCCCCTTGATTTGTAACTGACCGACGCTCAGAGATTATTGTGCAGCTGTGGTACATAGAACACATCTGTAACACAATGAATTATATCATCAATTTTCATTCTAACCTTTCCTTTTCCTTCCATACGCAAACTCGAATTGTTTCCCAACTTTACTACCTCTGTGAAGTTGTCATCAAGATCATCAAACATACTCAGATCACCACACATATGATTCGAACATTTTTAGTCTATCAACCAGGTCTGGTCCTTTTGCAAATTTTGAGGCTCCATGAGAGCCATCAACAACATTTCTTCTCTGCATTCAGAGTAGTTGGCATGAGCATGATTTGATTCTCTCGTAGGTCTTGTGCATTCCCACTAGAAATGTCCTAGTGCGTGGCATCTGTAACATTCGACAGTAGATCTGTTTGAGTACGTTCTCCCCCTTCCTCGACCGTGGCCACGAAAATCTCCACGTCCACGTGAATCTCCTCTCCCAGAATTTTGGCTCCCTGTCCATGACTGATCTGCAATGCCTGCTCCGTGTGTTCATGTCTGTTAATTTGCTGCTCGTGAACTAACAGACTATTTTGCAGTTCATCAATGGACAACTTATCCAGGTCATTAGACTCCTCGATGGAGCAAACAACATAATCATTGATCGTAGTATCTTTTCTACTATAAAAATCTCATCCATCTGCTCTCCATGAGCTTTCATTCGATTGACAATAGCTAAGGTTCTACCAAAGTAGACATTGACTGTCTCATCAGGGGTCATGTGAAGGGCTTCAAACTCTCTGCGGAGAGCTTGCAGTTGTGCGCATTTCACATGAGTTGTCCCTTGATATTTTTGCTTGAGCGAATCCGAGATGTCTTTCGATGTATCCTTCTTCAACATAGTCCCCAGAATTGATCTGTCTATAGCCTGGAACAGATCATTCTTGGCTCGAAGGACCTTGAGCTTGAGCTCCTCTCCACCTTTAGAACCTTCTGTAGCAGTAGGGAGTCCTGTTTCAATGAGGCCCCAATACTCCTTTGATCTCAAGAAGTTCTCCATTAGCATACTCCAATGGTTATAATGACCATCAAAATGAGGAATCGAGGCTTGAACAAATCCGGTTTCAGACATTTTCAAGGAATTTGTGTCCTGCTCCGATACCAGATGTTGGTTTTTGAGTGATCTGAATGTTTATATACTGGAAAACTTGTGCAATGGAAAGCTTACTTTTATTGAAATGGAAGATGGCTACATATAGGCTTACAAACAATTGAAACTAGTCGATCTGCTGCCTACAAATTTGGCTGTCGTGACTTAGCAGTAGAGGCCTGTAAACTCGAAAGCATGATCAACAACTGAACACACTTAGCTAAGACTTAATCAACCAAACAACTGATTTCAAATAACAGACTAATGAACCGAAGACTTCTTCAACACAAGGGTTGTTCTACAGCATTGCACGTTCTGGATGTTGTCTGCACTCCAACTTCAACGAAGTAGGTCTCTTAAATTGTCTTTCTCCATGTCATCTTGTCTTCTTTTTCTATTCCTAGTCCCAAATCCATTCACCATCCTGTAAGTGCCCCATGTTTCTGATTTGTTCCTTCCTCTTTCTGGATTTCCTGTACAATCTAGGATATTTTGGTGCAAGGTCTTGATCTCCAATCCATCCTTCTTCCCAGAAGAGTATGCTATCTCCTCTGCCGACTCGTAGCTTCCAGGAACTTTGATACCACTCTTGTGACAACATCTGTACTAAATTCTGCCACTAGATTGAATAGTTGCTTAAATTTGCCTGCTCCTGCCTTCTGTGCCTCATTTGATATGTTGGTTCATGCATATCTCCGAGTTTCTCTATCTCCTATCTTCCATTATTTCAATACTTTGATCTCAGAACTTGTTTCCACACTAGATCTCCATCTTCGATGATCCTGCTTCCCCATTTTCCTAAGAGTGCTTGATTGAAGGCCTCCAGTTTTTTGATTCCGAGCCCACCTGCATTCCTGCATTGAGAAATTTTATCCCATTTGATCCAACGGATTTTTTATTTTGATCTCTCCCCAAAAGAATTTTTCTTGGATTCGCTCAAGGTTTTTAATAATGGTCCTAGAAGCTCGGTATAGTGTGAAATAGTAACACGATAGGCTAGAGAGAACAGAGTTAATGAGCACTAATCTTCCACGAACCGATAATGATTTATTTTCCAAAGCTTCCAACCTCCTTTTCACTCTATCAACAATAGGTTTTCACATCTTCACTCTCCTGAGATTATCTCCAATAGGTAGACCCAAAATACATGATTGAAAGTTTGGCTGTAGAACAACCAAGATATTCTGCCATTCTGTTGATCTCACCATCTACTATGTTATCCCAATAAGTGTACTTTGGCTGAAATTTATTTTCAGTCTTGAAACCAACTCAACATTCCTCAATATAGCTTTGACACACCTTATATTAGCAGGTTGTTCTTATCTCAAAAGCATTAATATCATCAATCAATATTATTAAAAGGGAGTATTGCGCTCTTGCGCGCATGGTGAGCGGATGAGAGTCACCGTAGCAAGGCCCTGTCACCCAGTTTACGCACAGACTTTGCTTGCCGGATACCTTATCTTAGCATATCTGCTCGGCAAGTGACGGACGCTGATTTACGAAGTCTACAAGAAACGAGGATGTTGTTTCACCCAAATCGGATGCTGCAAGTATTTGACTAAGGATCATTGTGTAGTTCTCTTTTGACACTTTTGCTATTAAAAAAGCATTATTAAAAAGTGTCAAGCTAGTTATTTTTTTTGTCAATCTAAAATGCAAAGTTTTTTTTCTCCTAAGGAACCTATAGTGCCAAACAAAATCCATCTAGAGCTGAAATTTGTTCTAGACCGTTGGATTGTTATCTGACCGCTAAGTGAACTGATCTCGTGGGTTATAATTCGTGACCCGAATTCGGGTCGGGTTATTACCCGTAATATGTATTTTTTAATTTATCCTTTGGTTGGCTTCATTTTTTTGCGTCGTATCCTCCGACATAGCAGTCGTGGAAGAATAGTCGGAGGGCGGTAGCGGCGGTCGTGGGTGATGCGATCTATTTGAACAATTTGATCCTCCACGAACAGATCTGCTCCTTTGGACGGAGATTTCTCAACAAAATGATTTTTCCCGAAATTATATTGCTTACTTACTGCTGGGTGTAAAATCACTAGGAACGGAGAATAGGACAGCCTTCTTACCGGCGGCGATTGAGTAAATTGAATTACTCTGCAGCTGATCCTGTTCGTCGAAATGGGATAGAGTACCATCAGGAATCACATCGCCTACTGCGATTGGTGCCATTGATAAAATGAAGTTTTTTTTGGGGTGTCTGAAAACGTCCAAGGAACAAGAAAGAATATAACAAAATTATTTAATCAATCCAATTAAGATTCAAGTATCCTCCATGATCTGCTCGAAGCGTGGGCAGGAATGAATAGTAATCAGTGGTTAGTGCCAGCATCCGTGCTTGTGAACTTGTAGCACGGCTGAGGAACAAGGCTAGTAGCAGCATCAATGTGGCTGCCATTGTTCCAGTCAAGACAACTGTGCTTGGTTCTAGGAGAATTGGAAGTTCTGGAGAGGAAGATCAAGAAAGGAGGGTTTTTCCTCTACTGTTTTTTAAGAGACGTGCTAGATGTACGACATGCAAATCGAAATGCTGGACCGAATTGGGGTAGTACTTAGCACAGAAACACACACACCAATACTGGTGTGTGTATTTCTGTGTGAGACCCACTCTCACATCTCAATAGTTTCGGTTTGCATTCGATTTAGGTGGTTGTACGTCTATCATTTTCTTTTTTAAGCCAAAAAAAGAGAGGATAAATTTTAAAAAATACATACAGATCACGGGTTATAAGCCGTGACCCTGACCCGTGAGATCAATAAATTGATATCGGCTGTTGGATAATGATCCGACGATTTACACAAATTTCGACACCTGGATTTTGTCAGTAGGTTCGGTAGGAGAAAAGCTGATCTAAAATGCAATGGATGTTTCATTTTAGCAATTCAAATTTCGTCACTTGTTTTTTATTAAATATTATCATTATATTCTAATTTTAATATTAAATTTTTATTACCTTTTCTAGAAATGGGATATATTTAGAAAATTTCTCACTCACCGTTCATCTAAGAGAACACCATCATAATTATCACTGTGTCATGCGCATCGATGTAAAATGTGGTTTGATACTGTTTCGATGTACTTATTTTTTTTCAATGACATAATTATTGTTTATTATTTTTTATGAATTCTTTATAATTTACTTTTAAATTTTTTATATGTTGTTAATTGGAATAAGTGTCAAATTGAGTGGTGATAGTATTTTCAAAGATGAATAATATACTAGTGTACATTCGGTATGGAGGATATGATATAATGTGAGTAGGAATTTTTTTAATAGATAAAGGTATTGAACCATGTACCTCCATATTGAGAGATACACAGCTCATTAGTTGATTTACTTGGATTCGAATGAAAATTTTGAAAAGAGCTCATTGTTAGGATTAAACATATCAGAGGAGATGATTGGAGAAATGACTTAG
>JAOYMZ010085656.1:0-11146 GCA_025802335.1 Pinguicula primuliflora
TGTTAACACTGTCAGATGACACATCACGGATATGGAGGGATATATGGGAGGTGGTTACAGAAGCTGAGTGGGTTAAAGATAACCTTAAACTGAGCATGAAAGAAGGAAATAATGCATTATTCTAGAAAACGAATTGGTCGGAGGAAGGAGCTTTAGCGCTGATCTTCAATGACTTGTACAAACTAACCACTAACCAAAACGGTTCTGTCATTGATGTCTTGCACGTACAAGAGGGAGTAGGGGTGCACAACTGGGTATCAGGTCCGGGTAGTGCACTACCCGGACTTGATTTTTTTGGGTAGCCAAAATGCTACCCGTACCCAGAGTTTGGGTACCCGGTACCTTGCTTTTTTATATTTTATTTTATTTTTTTTGGGTTCGGGTTCGGCTAACCCGAACCCGAAAGTTACTTTTTTTGCTAAAAAAGTCAGACCGGGTCCGGATACCCGACAAGGACCCAAAAATTTCTGAACTACTGGGTCCGGGTCCGAGTATCGGGTACCCTATACCCACTACCCGAACCCAGACCCGAAATCTTTGGGTAGCAAAAAGCTACTCGGAACCGGACCCATTTCCCAGTACCCGTCGAATAACGGGTCCGCGGGTATTTTGTGCACCCCTAAGAGGGAGAAACACAAGTTCAATGGAACCTGCAATTACGGAGGCCATTACGAGACTGGGAAATGCTACGACTGGAGCAACTGAAGGACACGTTGCAGGCAGCTCCAAAAACAAGTGAAGGAAAAGATGCTTGGACCTAGAAAAGAGTGCACGCGGGCAATTACACATTGGCCTCTGCATACAAGTGTACTAAACCCACAGATATATCTCCAGATCTGGGATTAGCAGCATCGATGTGGGGAAGGATAGCGCCATTAAGAGTTCAATACATGGCTTGGAGAACAGCTAGAAACGGATTACCAACAATGGATAATCTGGCAACAAGAGGTATAACCACTTCAGCGGCTGAAAAGAGATGCATTTGATGCGGCTCAGAAGAGGAATCGCTGAAACATATATTCTTCCAACGTCTGCACTCTAAGTAACTCTGGCACGAAATTGAGGAATGGCTTGGGCTACCAATGAACCAACAGAATGACATTCTGCTTCACTTCAGATCACATATGAGAAATTTTTCAACAGCTAATGACAAAGCTTTTGGCAAGGCAGTATGGCAAGCAACTCTATGGTGTCTATGGCGAGAAAGAAATGAAATCCATTTTGATAAAGAAGTGGAGGAAAAACAAGCTTCAGAGAAGGTGGTCCAGGTGAAGATTGCACTCCTGCAATGGCCCAAAGCTTGTGGCAAACTACGGAACTCAACTCAATACTTTGCTTGGGACTCAAATCCAAGAGCATGTTTAAGTTATTCTGGTATCCATATTATGTAGAAGCTTTAGTACTACATTTGCAGACTGAGCGTTTTAGTGCCATATGGATGCATCTTGGGCTCCATATTAAATTTTGTAAGTTCGTTTTAATTGAATGAAATCTCTTTCGTATAAAAAAAATAAGACCAATTACTTATATGAATCTACACTAAAACATGCTGCTTGAACTCAAATTTGTGCACTAAATGGAGAAATTGTTTGGTTGGTTGCTATACAAGAATGAAGTGCAGGCGAGGTATTTCTAGGTTTGCCGCTGCTCTTCCAAAGCCCGATCAAATTTCGAATCTATTTGATTGATCAAAGATTTGAAAACACCGACATTCGAAAGTCCGATTCCATTACTATTGCCCTTCGAAAACCCTGTGCCTACTAATTATCATAATTAAGCGTCATAATACGTATCTGCCTTCCGACATCCAGTATTTATTATTACCGAGCTTCAAAAGACGAGTTAAATGCCATTTACCCCCTTGTACTATAGCTATTGAACAATTTACCTCACTGCACTTTCAAAAGAACTAATTTACCCCCTTGTACTTTAATAAACCAAACCAAACATATCCAGTAAATCCCGCCCTTAGGTAGGGTCTGAGGAGGGTAGGATGTACGTAATCATACCCCACCCCACAACAGAATGGAGAGATTATTTTCGTGGAGACCCCCAACTCGCAAAAAAAACTATATATATATATAATAATAAAATAGAAATAATAGAATAATAAAAAGAGAGACAAGTATAACTGAAATACCTACTTAGTCCAACAATGCACCACGTATATACCGAAATAGATAAGTGCATATGCAAATACGATCAAACTAAATAGCTATCAGTCTAGGGATCAATAGGTAAGCAACTACTCTATATAGTCCTATGTATCTTTAACCTTAATATAGCGTCTCCAACTCGTCCTATCGGAGGTCATGTCCTCGAAGAGGTTTAATCCTTCTAGATCTAACCGAATCTGTTCATCCCATGTTCTCTTAGGTCTTCCCCGTCCTCGTCGACCTTCTACTTGTAATCCTTTGACTCTCCTGACTGGATCATCCAAACTCTTTCTGCGTACATGTCCAAACCATCGCAACCTTCCTTCCCTCAGTTTGGCATCTCTAAATACCCCTTGCACTTTAATAAAAATCCTTATTACCGTCTGATAGTATCTCACTCTCCATTTGTGCGAGTGGGAGTACATTTTGTACGTAAAATTGTCAATTTTACTCTTGAGAGGGTTTATTAACTATTTATTAAAGTACAGAGGGTAAATGGCTTTTAACTCAGATTTTGGAGTTGCACAATTTCTGATTTATACCAAAATCCTTGTGGCCAATCAATACCAAATCCTCCACTGCAAAATCATTTCCAGTTTCCACCTCAAAATCATTCATCATCAACAAACTCAACTGGATTCCTACTAATATCAAACAAGTTCCTAAAACCAATAATTTGAGCACCACTTTTATTATTCTTTACCCAGACAAGAATGAACAACAAATAGTAAATCCCATTGGACGTCTGTGATGTGTGATTTGTTGATCAAATACCACAAGACCACCAGAATTCAATAATCAGAATGCAACAGGATATACACTATTATCAAGAGTTGCTCAAGACCACAACTACCACTGTTAATATCATAAACAGAAAGCCAAAACGAGGAGCAACAACTATCAAGAGCGCTAAAGAGATCATTCATCCCACCACTACATTCAAAAACCATCTAGCATTTTAACTTCATAGTTGTGCATTTCTGGGACCGTTATATCCAACCTCATTTTCTCGATGCACTTTTTGTTTCTATAATACAAAATATAAACAAAAAATAAATGAAAACAAACAAATAAATATAATTCCATGACAAATGATTTTATTTACCTTTAGTTTACTAGGAGGAGGTGGATGAGGTATTTGAACCTCACTTTGACTATAAGGTGGAATATCTTGAATTGGTATTTGAACTTCACTTTGAGAGATTTTTGATTTTTTGGACCGAGGCTGCAGATAAAGGGATAATGTTAATAAACTTTCTAAAATTGATACTAAGAATTTAGATATACTACTAACCTTGTAGGGCTTGGCATTTGATTCTGGTGGATTTTTACAGCTTCTCCTATTATGACCTTTCTCTGATTTGCAAGCTGCATTTGATCTTTATTACCTCTTGAAGACTTGATATACTGATATCAGAATTTTGCTTTATATGACTCTTGACTCTCTTTACTGGATAAGAGGACTTTGCAATGCTAATGTTACTCTGTCTTGCACATACATGTGTTCCTTTCAAACTTTTCACTTGAAAGGAGTCTCCTTCCTGTGTTGGTGATGCTTGTATGCGCCAAGTGCAGTTTGTATCCATACATTTGGCATTGATGCGAGAATTTTCATTCTTTACGAAGTTTAGATCATAACAATTCCTCACAGTCCAATCTCTTAATACTTCTCTAAATTGTTGAGGGCTAACAAACCTGCAAAACACTTGCAATGTCATTACAAATTTCTGCAATGCTTAACAAGATAGATTTAAATATGTACCATAAACCAAGAATACCTTAAACCCTCATGAAATTTAAAGTTCATCATGTTCACTCCATCAATATAGTACATTTGCTTAGTTATTTCATCTTTTTCATAACCCGATAGACATTGTGGCTCATCTTCATCATCTGCATTACTATGCCAATCTTCTTCTTCAACATCTAGTAACTTTGATGATTCAGGTACATGTTCTTTATCCTTATTCTTCTTCATGCTAACTAGTTTCTGAAGCAATTGCTTACGAGTTGGATCCTTATCCATGAATATGTCCTCATCATCTGAGCCTTCAATATCCTGCACTTCGACACTTGCTACATCAGGTTCTTCCTCAATATGCCCATCAGATTCAACCTCCACATTTTCTTCATCCAAATACTGAGAATCTATATCTTCATCCAAATATTGAGAATCTATATATTCATCTCTCACAATCTCCATGTTGTATTCCACCTCTACCAATCGAAGGGCAATAGGAAATAAATATAGATGAATCCACCAGATAAATAAGTTAATGAAACATCCACATTCATGAATCTAGCATATCTTGCACGGAAGAAAATAAATTTACTAGTCATCATGCACAAAAAATTCTTCTCATCAGAATTTCCACGCACAAAAAATTCTTTTTTTTAATACATAGGAGGCATAGCCATGAAAAAGGAAAGAAAAATTGCCTGCAGGCACAAAAAGTGAGATTGTTCAGGGTGGATCGAAGTGGAATGAAGCTGCTGATTCAGTTTCATGTACTGTTGAGCTGTTTCCGGCTACTGTTGCTCTTGTTGGTAATTGCATAGGAGTTGCTTGGGGCAAACTGGATTGATCTATGGTGAGGAACTTTGGTCGTCCGTGAGGTTCGACAGAGTGCACTACTGCAGCCAAGTCATGAAACCGGAGTGCCGCCTTTGCCAGTAAGTCAGCAGATATGTTCTCCAATCTTAGTATCAGCTGGAAGTATAGATCATGACGTCCCCGTATCAGATGTGTTATTCGCCGGATTAGAGGTTTTGTAATAGCATTTTCATCACAGCGCATGAGCAGATTTAGGGCCTCCGAGCAATCCGTCATTATTTTCACATTTTAAAGATTCAAGTGGCTTATTCTTGTGATTCCCTTCCAGATTGCCCATAATTCGGCGACAACAACATAGCAAGCACCAAGTCTTCCTGAGCATCCGTCGATCCATTTTGAGGTCGAGTCTTTGATGACAACACCGAAGGCAACATTTGAAGGTGAAGTTTGGACAGCAGCATCGGTGTAAAGTAAGAAGTCTACTTTGGCACCGAATGAGGCTAGAACGACGTCTGAGTGATAAGGAAGACCATTCAATGCTTTTGATCTTGTTTTTTGAGCTGAATGTAATCCCCCAAATACTCTTTGAGACTCTATGATCACTGCTTTGATTGTTTAAATCGAAGCTTGAATAGTTAGTTTCCTATCCTAAAAAGTTGCTTCGTTTCTAATCAACCAAAGCTTCCAGCACGAAATTGCAAAAGTAATCGTAAAGTGAGAAGTAATATTAGTTGGATTGATATGGTAGAAAATCCAGTCATTCAAATTATTCAGAGTCCAGAAAGTTTGCGGAACGTCCAGACCGATGTACTGCCTAGCAGTCTCGAAGCACGTGTAATGTGGTTTCGGATTGATTGTAGTACAAGCACGAGTCAGTAAGAGAGATTTTTCTCCGCCATCTTTCAAAGTTTGTCCAGGGACAATTTCTGGCCACTTTCCATAAGTATGTTTTGACATTTTCCTTCACATGAAGAGCCTAAATCAGTTCCCAATCCTGGTTAATAGGATTTGGGATGTGCGAAGGCAATAGATCATAAAGAGAATTGATGGAGAACTTCCCGTTTGAAGTGAGACGACATATCAAGGAACCACATCCTCCTGTTCACGACGAAGGGACTTGGCCAGAATCAGATTAATGATGGTTGAGGGGAGCCAGGTGCTGAGTTTAGATAGATCCCATTCCTCATCCATGTTGACGAAATCAGCGACACATGAGCACAGATCAGATGCTGATAGAGGTTGTAGAGAGAAGGATGATAATATGTCAGTCAAGTTCCCCCAAATGTCAGTCCATAAACGAGCCTTAAGTCCATCTCCAATTGACCATGTGCTTCCCTCTTTGACAATGTGAAGGAGTCCTTTGATAGCCCTCCATATTCGTGTACCAGTCGTGTTGAGTGATAGGTTGATGATGCCATTTTTCAGTAAACCATACTTTGCCTCGAATAGACATATCCATAGTCTGCTTTCCTGTCCGGAGGGGCTTGAGAGGAGTTGCCAGGCTAGTTTACATATCATGGCTGTGTTTGTGTCTCTGCATTTCTTCAGCCCTAGTCCACCTTTGTTGTTGGCCTGACAGCACTCGGTCCAGTTTAAGAGGGATTGTTTTCTATTGTGTTCATCACCTCCCCATAGAAATGTTCTGATGATCTTATCAATCTCTTCACAGACGCTTATCGGCAGGGATGTTGTCTGCATCGTGTAGCTCGGTATAGCATTGAGAACAGATTTACTAAGTACTAGTCGCCCTGCCAATGAAATGCGGTGCGACCTCTAATTTGTGGTGCGGTTTCGAAGCTTTACAAGTTGGGATGCATAAGTTGACGGAGAGATTCGTCCACGTATCAAGGGCACGCCTAGATATAAGCCAAGATCCTCAACCCGTTGGATTCCAAGAATGTCTTCTACTTCACGGGCATTGTCTGGTGAGACTGAGGGAGAGATCCATAAAACGGATTTGCTGATATTCATAGTCTGCCCAGAAGAGAGAAGGAAGGTTTGCAAGACCTCCAAAATGTTGCGTGCTTGGTCTCCTGATCATTCAGCAAATAAAATCAAGTCGTCAGCAAATAAAATCAAGTCGTCAGCAAATAATAAATGGGACAAGGGGAACCTGGATCTCCCAAAGGTGAGTGGTTTCCAACGGCCTCACTCGGTGGAGAGATTAATAGCTTGGGTCAGTCTCTCCATACACAAGATGAATAGATAAGGAGAAATCGGGTCACCATGTCGGGCTACTCTTTTGGGGTAGAATATAAGTCCACGCAGTCCCTCCCAACAGACTTGATGAATAATATGGACAATATTATTAAATTCACGATATGGGCCATAAATTTTGATGTGAGAATTTCAATATTGAGGTCCAAACGTCTATTTTGTAAGTTATTTAAGTAGATTTTAAGCTTCAGAATTGATCAAGAATACAAGCGGTGGACTACGTTCGCTCACCCAATTCTTTGTAGTCGGGATTATCGAATATGAAATAATTAATTCGAAGTGTTAACCCGACCATTCTTGGTCACGTTTCACGACTAATTGATTCTACGTACAATGATATATGTTGCTCTCTTTTTTATATTATTTGCAGATGAAGTTGATTTTATTTTATAAGATTGTAAATCTTGATGAAATAAAGGATCGTTCGGAGCTTAGAGAAATAGGTATCAATTATAGTTTGAGAGCTATTCAAATCGAGATGAACCTAGTGTTCACATCTTTATTAGATCTCCTTTACACCAGATGTGGACTTAGTATAGATACAATAGATTTAGTTTTGTAATACAATCTCGAAAAGAAGTTCGACCATACTGAGTCTACCATTTTCCTGCACAATGACGTCGATGTTGCGGGATTCTTAAGCCAACGTGAGAATGATTATTCGACAAAACATATCTTGCAAGTTGTTTTGTGTCCTAAGAGAGTGGCAGGATGCACGCCTGAGATCTTGAGCCAAGATGGCGCGCAAGCTGGTTCCACGGTTTTTCCGAGACATGAGTTCGAGACATTCTATGTGGCGAAGTGTGAGGTCAAAACTAACGAACTGGCTCCACATCAGCTCAACGTCTACGAGAATAAAGTCGTGATGAACATATACATATCTGTGCTATGTGCACTCGTTTCGGATCTATTTACTATTGCATATGTATCTACACAAGGTGACTTGACCTGAATGTGCAATACCTTTTGCTTGGTTGGTCCCCAAGTTGGCAACTCAGCGTGAAATAATGAGTAGTTGTCATGAAAAAATTTTCGTGATCTTCCAACAATCATTGTTAATATAGTTCCTTTGTGCACATTTATCAATTAATGAAGTATCTCTTTGAGTTTCTTTGACAATGATATTTGTAACTGTTGACTTTATATTATAAAATTGATGAAAGGATTGATATGATGTATTTTATTTTAATTTATATTTTCTGTTCAAGACATTTGCTCGGAACCCGATTGTTCATTGGTTTGTAACCCGAATATACGAGTCGGGATAAGCACAACAATTAGTGAGGACTTCTATTTCATAACAATTCATTCGTTCGGAATCCGGATTGTTTTTCGACTTTTATCACAGTTGTCGAGACTAGATGAACAAATTATCTACAACCTTAGATGCTGAGATAGAGAGAATTAGAAAGGAAAATTTTCCTTATTTACCATATTCTATTATACAAAAAATGGATTCTAATATACCTGATGTCCGAATTCTATATACTCGTCGAGTTCACTGCGACTATACGTGTATGCCAATCAAATTCACCACGACTGAACCAAAATGATATGTGTAGACTGTATGCCAGTCGAGTTCACTGCGACTGGACCAAAATAATTAATAACATTTCTGAACAACGGCGAATGATATCTCCTCGAATCACTGGACGAGACAAACAGGTCGAGGATTCATGAAGGTTCTCTTCGACTACTTCGGCTCGTAGGGTTGCAAACGGATCGGATCAGATTCGGATTTTTTCCAGTTTTTTTTGTTCGGATTCGGATTTTAAAAAACAATAACCATAACCAATCCATTTAAAATCGGATTATTTTAACCGGATTTTGGATTTGGATTTCGGATTTCGGAATAGATCGGATTTCGGATACAATAGTACGAAATTGTGAACCAAATTTGATTTTCAAAATGTTAATAAAATTTGGATCTTAAGAAGACAAGAAGTTTTGTTTCTCTGTTCTCCTTCGACCTTTTGTTCGTGTTCTGTTCAGTGTTTGCAATTAGGGTAGGAGATGAGTTACAATTTTAGGTTTTTTCATTATAAATATAATTTTAATTAAATTATAAATAATGTAATTTTTTGGATGATCAAGATGACATCGGTCTAGTGGTGTGTGTGTGTGTGAGTGTGTAAGGTCAAAGGTTCGAATCTTAGTATCACCCCAAAAAATATATTTAAAAAATACAACAGTATAAATACATTTCTCTTCTACAAGATTTCTTGTACTGACTTTCTATTTGTTGTTCTTATTCTAAGAGATGTCAAATTTGTTAATTATCTATCCAAATAACTAAGGGGTGAAACATTAAAAAAAATTATTCGGATTGGTTCGGATAACCGATCGGTTATCCTAAATTTTGCACTAAAATTCGAATCCGAAACATTATTTTTTCGAATAATCCAATTCCGAAAAAATCCGGATAAAATCTGATCGATTCGGATTCAGATTCGGATTTTTGGATTTTTTTGCACTCCTATCGGCTCAGCATCATCTTCCATTGTTCCATTGATGCGTGCACGCATGACATAGACAGCTATTCAGCCTAAAACATTAACTTTCATCATATGGTGGTTGATGTAACTGCGAATGGCATTGTCAATAAGGATTTTCATTTTAAAAATCAAAATAATCTATTCGTTCGTAACCCAGATAGTCGAGACTAGATAACTAAATTATCAATATTCTTGATTCTTCCTATTTAGTTTCTACGCGCAGCCCATATACGATTATTCTGGTCACCTTGGCGGCAAATTGTTAGACGAGACAGACGAATAGAATGCTGATCGGCATCATCTTCCACTTTTCCATTAAATATTCGCACAAGGCAGCTATTCGGCCCAACATGTTAACTTCTATTATACTGTTGTTGATGTCATTGCATATGACTCGTTCTCCAAGTAATTCACTCTGTAGGACAAAGTCAGAAGCAACGTCAAAGAATTCGATTGTGTCGGCCATCCTGCGAAGTTTAGAGGCAAAAGCAGCAAAGTTGGATGACATACTCCAAAATTCAGTGACAATTCGGGCTGCATTAGTAGGGTTGAGGTTATCCAGACTGAGCATATTAGGCCATGACAGATCATGTTCTTCAGCGATTACAAAGTCAAAGGTGGTAGTCTTCGCGATAAGGTCGTCGAGTGCGGCATCAAGAACGGCATTGGATGCAAAATCGTCTAGGGTATTTTCGGCAATGTTGCAGGACGAATTAAAAATAAAAATATAAAATCTGACATAAGATTTTTAAATTAATAATACATTCGATACTATTTAGTACATTGAAGTATTATTAGGTGCTCAGTATTATTGTACTTGTTATAGATATATGTTATACATATATTGATTGGTATAGTATTATAAGGATAAGACTTCTATAACTGATGATCTTTACCTGAGGATTACAGAGAATAATAAAAACATAGTTTTACGCTCTTCCAATCTCTACTTTTCCTTGTCGTAGAACTCTTCATATTACAACACGATCACAAATTGCTTCTCAATATTTTGTTCAGTTGAAGTTCGATCTAGTCAGAATTCTCTTGAGAGTTGAAGCACTAAATCTTTCCCAAAATTTTGTTGTTCAGATCTACTATTCGTAATTTTGGATCATCAAAAACCTAGTAAAAGATTTTTTTAGGAAATTTAGTGTTCACTTTTCTTTTCTGCATCAGAAAGATCGAAATTTTTGTTACGAGAAGCAGAATAGAACTGTCTTCGATTAACTACTACTCCCTTCAGCAACACTGCAAAATCTCATTGTTGCGGTACCGTTGCTTGAGTTATTGCAACTACTTACAGATCCACAGTGGAGTTATCAATGGATGAATATGTCGGTGAGTTACCAGAGGATGTGATCATCGATATTCTCTGCTGCCTGGCCTGCAAAATCCCTTGCCAAGTGTATGTTGCTTTCTACTTTTTGGTGCCGAATTTATCGGAGATACGAGATAATAGTGGGTTTGATATGAGTTTTATGCTCTGAAGCACAGGTACTTCTGAGGGGAAGGCGGGTACCCCGTGGGTACCGGTATGCAACGGGTGCGTACCCGGTACGGGAAAAAAACTTGGGTACGTTGCATGGTATGGATACGGCGGGCGGTACGGGGATGGGTATGGGGTTGGGTACGTACCCAGTTTGGGTACGCGAATTCTTCCTGTTTTGAATGGATTTCAGTTTTTAGACTAAGATCCGGCTTATTAGTGCTTTAGTTTTGAATTA
>JAOYMZ010085667.1:0-11144 GCA_025802335.1 Pinguicula primuliflora
CGCCCCACCCCACCCCATTGCCAACCCTATTCTCCAGCTACATTACGTATCACCATACCTGCACCTAAAATACATGTTGTTTTAGAGAATACACAGCCAATATTAACTTTAAGCCTCATCAGCCGATTGATTTTCTGTGATCAGATTACAGTTGTCTGAGTTTGGCATGTCACATGGGATAGCCTCAGAATTTTCTATCGGCGACAATGTGGATCCACCTAGCTGATCTCTTGTAGCTGGCAGAAGCAATGCATTTTTCGGAATTTGAATTGTCTGATATTTAAATTTCTCCGCCGATGATAATACTGGATCAAAAATCCCTTTGCTCATGCGCATATGAGGCCCGAGTCATGATTGGGCCGGATCAATTTTCTAATATGGTATCACAGCGGATAATTTGAGATTCAACCTTATTTTCAGAGAAGAATCCAAAGTAATTATACCTATGGATAGGGGAACAAGGAAAATTTGAACCAAAGTGAGCATTGTCATCCAATGATACCTCACTGATTTTTTATTGATAATATAATGAAAATGGAGTCAGAGCTGGGGGATGGCGGAGTGCATTTTCTTTTGCAGAAGTGTCTATTCTCATTTTCTCAAAGGTAGTCCTCTTTTTAACATCTTTCTTACATTGATAGATGAAAAGCTTTTCTGTCTCTCTTTTCATTGATTTCTAATTATTTACATCTCCAATTAGGGGGACGTTGGGGGCCATGGCCCCTCCTGATTTTCTAAAAAAAATAATTGAATTAAAGTTTTTATATTTTTGATATCATATATATAAGTTTTGTAATAGTGTAACCGATAAAGATTGTTATACCCAATATTGTAATATCTTGCAACATTGTACAACTATGCATTTTTGTTTCAAAATTTATGTTCTTTTGCATATGTTAAAAGTTCAATAAATAAGTAAAGTAATCCAATAATAGAAATGATGTCTATGCTACTCCATGAGCCTACGACTGACCATCAAGTGCTAGGGCCCTGCCAAACTCGAATATATGATTAAATATAAACAAAATACAAATATATAAGTTAATGAGTAGATATCTATTATTGCACACCCTCTACTCTACCCTATATCTATAGGTTAGGTTCGATATTTTATAGGCCTAAAAAAATAATAAGAAAAAGTCTGAAACCCCAAGAAAGTTAGTAAAGATGAACTCCAACTTAAGTGGCATTTAATTCCATGTTGGAGTCATCCTATACGTATGCAATTATAGCTAATCCTGTCGTGACAACACTTCATAAGCTGACTTTTACAAACATTAGAACAACCCATGCTTATTCATATACGAAAAACAAGGAAGAAATTGTGGTGGTGTAACTGAAATCGTCGAAACTGAAATTTGTCGTCAACCATATAATCATCTCAGTACGAGAATTTTGGAATCAATTATAAATTTTAATTTCAGTAACCAAAGCGGTAGAAAAAATGAGGCATAGAATCATTCGCAAAAAATTGTGGAATATATATTGTTTTTGAGTAAATGTAAAATCCATATATATAATGACGGGCTAGACTTCATATATTTTGGCTCCCATCTGTTAAAATAATATATCCCACCAAGATTATCTTGGCCTAGTGGTGTGAAGTTTGAATCTCGATATCGACTTCGACTTTCATTGTATGAAAAAAAAAATAATATATCCCATATAAGGAACCTCAATTTTTTAACTAGTTCGGTTTAGCTCACATCCTCATTACATATTGAGCACGCGGACCCGAGACAATCCGGATGGATCTACTAAATTTATGAATAATTGGCGAAGGTCAATTATAAATTTATAAAGAAAAAAATACAATGCATGGTAAAGAGGGAACTTGAGGGGGACCTGTTTCGAAGTTTTCCCCTACTCCACAACTGCACCGGAGTTCCCAAGCGTGCTCCTCCGGTCAGAGACTTGTGATCAGTGGGGGACCCTACAAAATTTAATACCCTAGAAAAGAGATTGATGAATTCTATGCGAAACAAGATGCTGCAAAAACACAATAACTACGCCCTAAATATGTAATTCTACGAATTTTTTTATCTAGTTTATAATATACTCTCTAAATTTGGAAACTGGGCCCGGCTCAAACCGGGTCTCGGGCCTTTGAGTTTGAGTTTTGAAATTGAGCTCGATCGTGGATATTAGGTTCAGTTTTTGTATGTGTGGGTGTGCGTGTATGGAGGTTAATTTATTTGATAGGTGCATTACCAATTAAAATTTAGACTTAACCCGACCAAAGTAGGTTCAGGCTCGTGCGTGTATATACGCATGGCTAATATATAATGAACGTGAGCTTACACTCTTAAAAGCAAAGATACCAAGGCAATAGCAGTAAACATCACATATCATTATATACTAGTTGGTTCCTATGTTTGTAAACGATATGAGACAAATATCTCTAACACCCTCCTGCAAGCCCAACTGGGCAAGTCTTGTTGAGACTTGATTATTTATATTATCTGGGTTATTCCAATTAGCCTCAGAGGCTCTAGATCCATCAAAAATCGTGGCCTTTTTATAGCTTATGTTATTGGGTGCCTCTTTTTTGTGTGAGTAGGTGTATCGAGACTCATTGATCTTTTTCCGGTCGTTAGACCATTATCGGCTCTAATACCAAGTTAAAATCTAGAACAGACCCGACCAAAGTAGGTTCGGGCCCGTATGTGTGGGTGCGGACTAATATATAATGAATGTGGGCTTACACTCTTAAAAACCAAGGTACCAAAATAATAGAGGTAAATATCACATATCATTATATACTAGTTGGTTTCTATGTTTGTAATCGGTATGAGAAAAATATCTCTAACATCACCCTCATTAAAATTGTAAGCTTAAGGTATTTAAGTTTAATTCAAATCCACGTATCCTATTTATACTTTTATTTTTTAGGGTGCATTTCCAGTGTGGGACAAATTTCTCATTTCAAAACTTCCTTCTCAAGTCCAACTAGACAAATCCTGTAGTACATGAACACCAACATTGTGTATATTTTTGAAACGCCGTCATTCTAGGCACAAAGCGGCGGAAGCATTCGGGCCTTGATCATAGGTATGATACCATCTTGGAATGTATAACCTTAGATATAGTTTGGAAAGGTGGAAGTCATTTACTTCTTGGATTTTGTAATGTAAGTTGGATCCGATTCATCAATGAACTAAGGGAAGGACTTGGTGTCTGGAACTCTATTGTGGCTATTTCATTTCTTGTGTTTTCCCCTATCTATTACATCCACTTGCTCATGTGTATATGTATATATACGCCCAACGTTGGGCCTGCCCTAATATATTTACATCAGTGACATAATAATGGAGAATGGACCTAATCAATTGGCCCATTCTCAAGATATACTGCTCGAGATTTCGGTCATTTCGTCCGCTTAGACGCCGCCTATGAGGACAAAAATACCATGCCATCCCGAAGATTTATACCTAGTTTGTTCAATACGGTGACCAACACCACCAAATTCGCAAAAAAAAAAATGACTTTACTTATATCAATGTTGGATTCACATGATCGATAATTATTCTATAGTACATGAATACCGGGTAGACAACATCGAATTTGCGTGTTATAAATATCATATGGCTAAACTCAATGTTATTTGGTTAATTTTTTATATGTAAGCATTCACACAATAGTTTTTATGTTTTTAATCATTAAAATTAATCTATTTTATTAATGTATGTAATACAATAAAATAAAATATGATGAACTTGCCGGCGGCTGGGCACCCAGACCACCTAGCCACACTCTAAACCGCCTCATGTACAGAGCACACTCAGCATTTTCTCGAACTTTGAGTGTATAAGTTGTTTTATAGGCCCATTTCTGCATCTAGTGATGTTAGTATCCGAAAGTTGAATAGATGAATAAAGAGTAAGCACACAAAGGATGAATATACTAGAGTTTAGGCAATAATTTGAGGGGGTGAAAGGTGGGAAGTGCTACTTGTACTGAGTTTTTGGTACTAAGTTTTTTTTTAATGAATAATGCTATACCCTCTTTTGGGATCCTATTTTTAAATCCAATGATGTGTAAAGCATCACAACCACTCAATAAAAAAAGTCACATATAAAAAATGTGGTTATGATTATTGACACATCATGAGATTTAAAAATAGAATCCCAAAAGAGAATACATATAACATTACTCTTTTTTTCATCTTACTTGGAGGCGTCCTTAATCAAAATATGACATAAATTTTTTAATATAATCTAACTCATAGAAAAAGGTTATAATGAAAATTCTGTAGAAGGTGTTTCCATACATATAACATTTACCATGAAAGATTCAGCAAGTCAGAACAAATTTGTTTCAAACACGCCTAGCCGGCTAGCCCCAACCCCAAACCTAACCCTCTATTGTTTTCCAAATATGAAGAGGTGACGCGTGTGCAGTACATATTGATGTCATGCCCGCGTCATGCTTCGCTGATGTGTGCAGGCCCAATTACAAAATCTTGGCCCAATCCTCGAGGTATATTCACCGAAAACGACTGTTGGCCGCCTATGATTACCCGACAGATACATGGGCCCATTGAACCCGAAAAAGGAAATAATCGGGCCCACTGGCCCAATCCCATCAGGGAACAATTTATTGTTTTGCCCCAGAGACGTGTTGTACGGACAGCATCGGAAAAGACAGACGATTGGGACCTGTTTGGCTGGTGAACTTTTTCTTCTCGACAACCAACATTCAACCCCAGACCTAATTTTGATTTGAGGGATCTGCTGTATTACCACTTATTTCAATTACAGTTATAAAACACCCGGAGCCTTGTGTGTATATGTGTACGTATGTGAGCTAACTTAAATATGAAGTTAAAATCTTGAGAGTAATGTAATAGATTGTAGCACCACATTTTGATTTAAGTTGCTTGATATTTATGTATGAATTAGGTGTGGTACATTCCAACACTCACCAATTCCAACTACGTAAACCATGTTGAGACTTTGACTACCACACGGATAATGTCAAATTAGGTCAATTCGCATTATGAGATCAATAATCGGGATTTTTATCAAAAAAAATTACGAAAACTTCGGAAACAATCATCGAGTTCTCCTGTAAAAACTAAAAAGGCCCAAATTGGGCCAAACCCCTCATGGGCCGACCCATGAGGCCAATACTCGGGACTTTCTTCAAAAACACTCTCGGGCTCGGGCCTTGCTTGCGCATGTGCGCGTATGTGAGCTAACTTAAATAGGAAGATGTGTGTTATTTTCATTAAAACCTTGAACCAAAAGTAATAGAATGTAGCACCACATTCCTATTTAAGTTGGTTGATATTTAGGTGTGAATTCCGTGTGGGACATTCCAACAGATACAACCTTTACATTTTGGTTAGTTTCATTATATGATGGTGAAACTGGGCTAACCGATTGAAAAGCTGCCTGCGAATGCCCTTTACCTCCTCAAACATATAATTAGGAAACAAAAATCTGAGACTCCGATTGAAAGAAGTCGTCTAAACCGCATAGAAGTAAGTTTTTTTTATCTCTTGTATATAATTTTTTCTCCAATTCCAATCGCAGTAGTGGAATTGTACAATGGGTGTGCATAATAAAGGTTGTACATCTAAACAAAACTATAAATTCAGATATCATTTGGTTCATAAGACTTGGGAAAATTATATAAGACACAGACTTTATATCACAAGAATTTAACACGAACTTGAGTTTAGGTCGTTGAAATCCAAATATAGGAAACTCATGTTTTTACGTATTAGATTTTTTTAGGCACATTTGGCCCTGTAACTAAAATATAAGAACATTCTTAAATTCATTTCACGTAAGTTTTTATATTTAAATTTTGGCGACCAAAACCCAAATTTGTGCCAAATTCGTATGCTGAGTGAGGGTAACATCATTTGCGTCCTCTTAAGAGTTTTACTAAGTAAGATATTAAGATTTATGGTTTAAAATTAAGTTCAACAATGTCTAACTTTACATTCACATAATCCAAATAACTCAAACGGTGACTACTTATCCAAAAAAAAAAAAAAACTCAAACGGTGACTCCCTACTTTCCAGAAATAGCAGGTTCAAATACCTTTACTTATTAAAAAAGTGTTAAGCACCCTAGTAATAATACCTGGCGATTTAGAATGTATTACTGGGCCTAAACAGTAGGCCATACGTCTAGGTCTAGATTAGATTTGGCCCAAAATTGACTGAACGTTACCGTTCAAATCCAAGTGGCAAAAAGATATGCTGTGGATAGCAGAGCAAGACACAAGACTCAGAATATTGAAAACTGCAGTGATGAATGTGAAATTGCCACGACTAAGTTGCCAACTAAAACCTGAAAGCATGTTGCTCTCCGTCACTAACGTATTATGGATTATATGGTGTTGAAAGAACATCTTCAGAGACCTTTCTCCAGCATTGCCCTGACCCTGACCCTCGTGGGTAATCCATAGAGTCTTATAAAACCAGCAGCATCAGCTTGAGCTTGATTGTAGATGTCATCACTCTCGAATGAATGAAGATATGTCCTGCCTGTACAGACTGTTGGGGCTCTCCCTGCCTGTGACATTCACAGATCCATTAAACAGCTTGAGAGTCACAAAACCAGTGGTGAACTTTGTGATTTCCTTCGCAACATCAACCATGGCCTGAAGATTCACAATATACAGCCTCAAAATATAACATCCATACAAAATGGTCGAGTCAAGTCGAGCCTAAGGGACAAAGACCAAGAGGTCATATCCTTCCCACCTACACATCTTTGTCACTAATCAATGGAAAGAGAGATGATGTTGTCGTCGCTGAAACTCGGAGGCATAACTTTTTCAACGACTATACAGAAGCATTTGTTAATGTTTCAGATATTTGATCATTTTTAACAACGAAACATTGGAGGGGAGAATGAAATTTGCAATACCTTGGCAATAAAAGGACGAGCCATTGAAATCCCGAGCAGATACTTCCTCTCATAAATTGCACCAGCTCGCAAGCAAGGAAATAAAAAATCTTTAACAAATTCCTTCTTCAAATCACCGAAAGTGTAAGTGTGAGAGAAGTTGTTTAAATAGGAATTGTGGAGAACCTATCCATTGGGTTCAATGTTTAGTGGTGACACCCACATTCCTACCAAATTAACCCCACGCGCACCTGCACATACGAAACTCGAACCGACGGTCGAGCTCGCTTCTTCTTCATGGACTCGTGACCCGAATGTTGGCCGGCCCAGCTTCTTTTTCCCCTTTCTTCTAAATTCTATGATCCTTCACCACTAGCTGACATGCAACACTTGCTTTGGCCTTCTGTTCCAAACCCTCCAATTCTTGTAGCCCCTAACGTATTTATATATTGGTCAAATTACTATCCAAACTCCTGAACACTTTCATTGCAAACATATAAAGAAAATATCCATCTAACGCAAATTGAAGAAGTTCTACGATGTTTTATTTATTTCCAATTACTTGGCCAACGTCTGCAGTAAAGCAAACAACTTCACAGCCATAATTCTCCCTGCAATATAAGAAGCACAGAAAGGATAGAAGATAGGCAGCATCAATTTCAAGGTCATAAAAGCCTCAAAAGCTAATTTAATCGGTGCATAAAAATAAATATTTGCAAATTTTAGAATTAATATAACAGAAAGTTGTTCGGTCACCTTATCCAAGGTACAATAACTGATGTATCCAATTCACCACTATATGCCAGGACTACTTTTTTCAGCTTCTTCTGCAGAACTCTCCCATCCAAACTGCTAGAATTCATCGCCTCCTTTTGGCTTGATAAAACTGCTTGAATAGCTGTATTCATATGGAATGTAGGCTATACGAAAAAAGCTTTCGTCTTTAAAATAAATAATTTGAATGTCCTCAGGATTGCTGATTTTCATTGACTAAATTAATAACACAAATGCAAGAAAACAAATTTGAGTTAAAACACGGATGCAAGCAAATATCACGTTAAATCCTGAAATTCAACAATTGTAGTTTGTACACATGCATCTGTTATACTTAAATACAGCAAGCAGACGCAATGTCCAAGGAATGGTCTTGCTAGGGCTGGAAGTTTTACGTGAAGAAACCCTTCCAAAACGGTTTATGAAACATTAAGATATCATTCGTGTAATGTAACTGTGTAAGTAGATAACCTCACAAAGTGAAACATAATGCACCAGCGAGACCACTTTGGAACTTATGAGAAATCTAGAAAAAAGACTACAAAGCATAACATGAAAATGGACAGCAGAAAAGCAATCTGTCTTGGTCATAGCAATGAACTAATACCATTACTGCCATGTACAACACCGGAACTAGCTCTGGTATGTGGAGTTGCAAGTCCAGAAAACTCAATGGCTTTCACCCGTAGCTTGGATATCATGAAACAAGATAAAGAAGGTTATTCAGAAAATTTCATCCCGTTTTTTTTTTAGAGAAAGATAGTTTTATTTCATCAGTGAAAAAAATACATTTTTTGATACATGCCTGCCGTACATATGACATCAAGTTCATGGCAGGGTGAATCTAATGATAAAGGCTACGTTCTTTCGTCTTATACATTTCTTCTACCAAAACATACTATAATCAGTAGCTTTGCACGAGACACAGGTCATAGTTACGAAAATTCAAACACTTACCTCATATGGAGTGGGGAGACTCTTCAGCTTTCTGCAGGAAGTGTTGGGTTTGCATCTCTCCTTCTTGAGCTCTTGATCAGTTGCGATATCGCCTATCTTCCGCGCCATTTTTGCGGACCAGTGGAGAACCGAATTTCTTCTTCCTGAGCTGCATTGATTGCCCTCTTTTTCCAAGCTCCAGTTATGTTTGCAGTTGTGTAATCCTTCCACGAAGACATCTATCAGCGCCTCACATGTTTCATAAATGTGGATTAAATGATAATAATCGATATATACCTCATTACTTGATGCCATTCTTCCAGGGCAGTTACTATTGTCAGAATTTCAGGATAGACCTGGATTGGGAGAAGTGTGGACACCAGAACCTTTATAGAAATATTAAAAACACATAAATGAAGATATACCATACCTCTTTTAGAACAATTGAAAAGGAGATTGGCCGAAAAACATGAAGACATTGCTTGCAAATGAGACATCCATCCCTTCACGTTTGGAGCAGCAGAATATGCAAATGCGGCTCAGATTACTAAAATGTGGTACTATAGACTATGAACACCAATGAAGACAATCCACAGACAACAGTGTAAAATGCAAAACATCACACCAAAACACTCAAAAGGTGCTACATTTTAAACAGATTAACTTAATACGGCCGAAAATACAATTAATTTATCAAATTGTGAAGACACCAAACATAAATCATATGAATTGCATAATTTAAAGGTCACACACCGCCCTACAGAAGGGCGGTGCTACAAGTCTACCGGATCTACCGAAACCTGATAGATCCGTGAATTGCATCACCGGTCTAGTGTATGCTGATGATGCAGATTAATCGTGCTTAATGACACCAGCATTCTAGATAGCGGTGTGGATTGATACCGCATTCCTGAAGGCCGGTGCGACACCGATATTTGGAAGACTGGTTGAGTGCTAAATAACAAAAAGAGAATAATCAGTCTGCCAGAAAGTCAAATTTGCCGGGATAAAACATGTCCAAAACATGTAAAGGAAAAAAACAATCACAAACCTTTGTATTAGCAGATTGGTTTTGATTGAAAACATGAATAACTGGTGCTGTCGCAGTGCTGCTGGAAAACTAGCCGAAGCAACTTTCTTAGATCCCCAAATCGAAGCTTAATCATCCATTGGCCGGCACATGCTCATCCGTTTTCGTGTAAACCCGGGGAGATTAACAGGTTAGCTGTAGCCCTTCTTCGACAGCACCAGTTTGCATACGTTATAGATGCACATAAATCCGAGCTAATACGGTCCTTGTCCTTCAAAGGCTTCATAGTTTTTTCCCGCAATATCGTTTTTAGCCAAGATTGGACTAGTTTACTGTAGAAAGCCGCCTCTGTATGCATCCAGTACAGTACAGTGTACGCCACAAATTTGTAACATTTTCCATTTATATGGATCCGAAGAGATACTCTGCCTTACAAGTTTTGGATTCGTTTTTCACACATTCTGGAGTTGGATCCCCGTTTGGACTCTGTACTTGTTCTCTGAGATCAGATGGTGGGAAGTTGGAGTTTTTCCTTTTCCCGGACCACTGGTCCCAATAGCACTGGACTACAACGACAGAAAAGAGAAGACAATCAAAGCTAACCAAGTCATATATTACAAAGTTACGCATTTAGTACACTTACCAAAAGAAAAAAAGTACAATAAAGTCATCGTCGATGGAACCAGGAAAGCGTAGTTCGCCGATTCTCATTCTCTGAACCGGTGACGGCTTTGGCAACTAATGCGGATTCATTCTTTCTCCTGAAGATTATTCTTCAAACGACAGCATTTTCTTGGAAACAAGCATTTCTTACTTAGATTGAGAGGACCTAATGCCTGGTAGTGGTAGCCAGAAAAAAAAAACATTGAATAGACCAAAATCAGTCACATAGACTTCTTGAATTTCAACTTTTTCATACTACAGTTTTTAGGAGATAGGTTAAATTATCTAAGTAGTGAATAATGAGTTATTGTACTCAATTATTCAAATTAAAATTAAATACATCAATTATCATTGAGCAAAACATACCTCAGAATCGGTCAGTAGATGAATATTATAATCCCTCAGTACATCATTTTTGAGTGATTTGCTAAAAAAGCAATGAGTTTTGAGTGAGTTGAATGAAAGTCAGAGGTTAGTCCTTGTAGGATAAGCAGAGGTTAGTCCGTGAAACAGCGCTACGGTGATTGCTGCTATTCCTTGAGTTTTTTGCATGTGACGTTCATATAATCTGCTGCCCCTTGGTTGGCATTAAAGTCTTTCCAATAAGCTTCTTTCCCCTTGTCACTCACCAGCTAGCTCCATTCTTCACTCCATTAATGCTGCTTGTCCTAACTCCTTTTCACCCTTTTCATATTTCAGATCCAAATTAGCTTCTTTTGAATCTTGCTGAAGTTAAAAGAGGTTTCTCGAAACAAGGAGACAGTGGAGGTTCAGTACAATCTTTTCTAAGAAATGGGGTCGCCCAGAATCTCCTGCTTCAGGAGTGTTCTAGTACTTCACCTGCTCTTGCTCCTCATTGGGTCTGCATTCATCT
>JAOYMZ010085678.1:0-11144 GCA_025802335.1 Pinguicula primuliflora
CTGGGGAGAGTAGGATGTACGAAATAATACCCCCCCCCCGGGGTTGACAATTTTGCCCCGCCCCGACGGGTCGACCCAGACCTGCCCCGATGCTGGGCGGGTCTGGGGCAGGGGATAAGTGCCCCGCCCCGGATCCGTCCCGGTACTTATATATATATTTATATATATTTTTATATAATTGTTTTATTATAACTGTTTCAAAATCTATAAATTTAGAAATAAAATTAAAAAATATAATTCATAAAGAATAAAATAGAGATTAAAATTGTTAAAGTGTTTTTTTTTAAAGTTTTAATATATTTTTTTCCTAATTTAATTTAATTTTCTACTTTAATATATATTTTTAATATTAAATTTTTTAAAATGAGTTTGTGTGCACTGGGGGGGGGCGGGTTCGGGTCGCCCTGCGAGGCAGCCGGGACGGGTCTGGGTCGGTCCTGGCCCACCCCGTCCCATTGCCATTCCTACCCACCGGATGGGAAGATTATTTTCGTGGAAACTCTCAGTTCAAAAAAATTAAAATAAAAATAAAAATAATAAAATAAAATAAAAATGAAAAAAATGTAAAATAAAAATAATAAAATAAAAAATCGTTATAATAATAGAATACAAAAATATTAATAATAAGAAAGAAGAAGCAAATATAACTGAAATAAAACTACTTACCTCAACCATGCAATACATACATACCGAAATAAATAAATACCAAAACAAATAACGAACAAACAAACTAAATAGATTGCATTCTACTCTTAATAGATGAGATACAAATATATGCAACCTACCCACTAGTATGTCTCACTTATTTATATCAGATTACAGGTAAATAAGCAAATAAACTACTTTATATAGTACTGTGTATCTTTAACTGTAATATGACGTCTCAAACTCGTCCTATCAGAGGTCTTGTCCTTAGAGAGGTTTAATCCTGCTAAATCTAACCGGATCTGATCATCCTGTGTCCTCTTAGATCTCCCCCGCCCTCGTTGCCCTTCGACTCTTCTGACTGGCTCATCCAAACTCATTCTGCGTACATGTCCAAACCATCGTAACTTTTCCTCCCTCAGTTTGGCACTTATAGATGCGACACATAGTGTATCTCTAAAGATCCCGTTTGGAATCTTATCTAATCTCGCGCGACCACACATCCACCTTAGCATCCGCATCTCTGCCACCTCAAATTTCCACCCATGTGAAAATCTCATAGCCCAACACTTTGACCCGTAGAGCATCACCAGTCTTATAATCGTTCTATAAAATTTTTCCTTTAACTTGAGTGAGACTTTTTTATCGCATAACACTCCAATAGCCGACCACCATTTTATCCATCCAACTTTGATGCGATGGATAGCGCCGCCTTCCACACATCCATCCTTTTGTATGATGGATCCTAAAGATTTGAAACTATCTTTCTGTTGCAGAGTCTGGTTTGCGATCATAACTTCTTCTACTTTTCTCTGTTTCATTGGCAAAATTGCAGTCTATATACTCCATTTTCGAGCGTTTCAATTGGAGACCCTTAGCCTCCAATGTCTCTCTCCAACGCTCCAACTTAGCATTAACCTCCTCCTTTGTCTCAGCCACTAAGACAATATCGTTTGTAAACAACATACACCATGGTACTTCATCCTGGAAATTCTGAGAGAGTATATCTATAATTACCGCAAAAAAAACGAACTCAGTGCTAACCCTTGATGCAATCCTATATCTACTGAAAAATACTTTATTTCTCCTCCAACTATCCTGTAATTAAATAAAAGTAAATAGGAGGTTACATTTCGAAATATGATTTTCGTGGAGGTTATTTGTCCAAGAGCAATGCTATTCATACACACTTTTTAGACACTTTTTGTTGACATTATGATGAGTTAACAATCACAACCACAAATTTTGTTATTTGTAATTATTCAATTTTTCTATTTGTGGTAATGATTGTTGACATATCATTATGTCAACAAATAATGTCTAAAAATTGTGTATGAATAGCATTTTTCTTTGTCCAATTATTCTGCAAAATCTAGTCTACATTGTAGTTTATTAGTTTTTCGACGGGCCTTCGGATTAAAATTATCGCTCAATTTAAGATGGTTGTCACTTTGGGATTTTATAAAAAAAAGGAAAATTAGAAAAAAGGAAAAAGCCGGCCAGACGCGACATTTATCCTACGTCCGTCTCTTTTTAATGATGCTGCTAAAAAATGCTAAATCTTTGGAGTGACGCTGTTAAAAAATACTAAATCTTTCGCGGCGGAGTGAGAAAAAGGATGTGGACGCTGCTTCGTTTTCTCCTTGCAATTACACAGTTCTTCAATCGGCTTTGGGGTTTAGGCAGCCATAATTATATCATTCAATGCATTGAATCCACAATTATGAATTTTTGTTGCCGTTTCTGCCTATCAATTTGCCCTGCCGATTCAATTCAATCGGCAGCCACACGTATAAGTATTGGGATCTTTGGTTGTTTGATTCATCAGAGGTAATTTCTGTTTTTCTATTTACTTGCATTCGGTCTGATTTTGCTTCACGTCTTCATTATGCAACTTTTCCCCCAATTCATTTACAGGAATCCGACCTGATTGCGGGTTGGGATTTATTCTCTGTTTGGTTTCACGCTACTTTGATTTAGTGTTTATGTCTCCAATTCTATATATTGTTTTTGATATAGAACTCCAATCTAACGTAAAATTTGTTTTTTATCACCTGATTGCAGGTTGGGATTTCTTCTCCGTTTGGTTTCATGCTACTTTGATTTGGTGTTTATGTCTCCAATTCCAATTCCAATTCCAATTCCCGTGTTTATCTTTGTACTCTCTGCTCCGGTATGAATTGGAGATTGGCCTCTAACTTCTCGGTTGACTACTTTGTTGAGGGTTTGTTTTTCTGTAATCTGATTTTGTTTCCCGTGTTTATGTTTGTACTGATTGCTCCAGTATGCATTACAGATCGGCCTCCTGCTTTGTTTAGGGTTTGTTTTTGTTAGTTTTTGTTACTTCTCTTCTTGCTTGACGATATACGGTTGCATTGGTCATCTGAGCAGGAAACTATATAACCACAAGAGTTCGGAAAATAACAATCCAAGAAGGACTAGCAATTGACAGATAAAAATAGATGTATAAGCATGATCAGAACATAACAGGAGAGAATTTATGGCTGAAAGAAAACAAACCGTAGTAATAATTCTCAGATGAGTTAATCAAAGAAGACGATGCCAAGGGGGAACTCTCCAGAACTTTCATTCAGAACATCTACTATTTTACAACATGTATGTGCCTTTATATCTGTCTATACAGCCGACCCAATGGGCTTCTATTTACAAGTAAAAACAAACAAACTATTGGGTACAAAGAACGCAAAACATAAAGTCCAAACTTAAAATCCAGACTTAAGCTCTTCTTCTCTGTTCTCTGCTTCTTCTCCTCTGTTCCATCAACAGCCTCACGTATTTCAACACCCCCCTGCAAGATGGAGGCTGGGGTGACAAACTAAGCCCCATTTTGGCCATAAGATGCTCGAATGCGAGCAACGACAACGATTTTGTGAATAGGTCTGCTAACTGGTGCGCAGATAGAACATACAGAGGAAGAATGAATCCTGATCTGTACAAGTCACGAATATAGTGGCAGTCGATCTCTACGTGCTTTGTTCTCTCATGAAACTCCGGATTTGCCGTAAGATGAAGTGCAGCTTGGTTATCACAATGCAAGTGTATAGGTCGTGGGACAGAAACTTGAAGATCTTGTAATATATACGAAATCTATTGAAGCTCACATGCTGTACCTGCCATGCTTCGATATTCAGCCTCTGCTGGCGATCTTGATACAACAGACTGGTTTTTAGTCTTCCAGGAAACAGTAGCATCACTAAGCTTGATGATGTAGCCGCTAAGAGAACGGCGTGTATTCGGGCAAGAGGCCCAATCAGCATCACAATATCCTCTCAAAACCATGGAATTCGAGGCTGGGTAAAACAAACCGAGATGTGGACATCCCTTAAGGTATCGCACTACATGAAGTGCAGCATTATAATGAGCCAAGTGTGGAGACTGCATGAACTGACTCAAGTGTTGAATCGAGTAACTTATGTCGGGGCGAGTGAAACTGAGATACAACAGTCTACCGAGCAATGCACGATAAGTAGTAGGATTGCTCATCAGTTCAGATGTATCTTTTGCTGCTAGACGAAGGCCTGGAGGGAGTGGCGTCATGACTGGTTTTGCATCTGCAAGTTGTGTATCATGAAGAATATCTTCCACATATTTCTGTTGTGTAACATAAAGTCCGCACGAAGTTGGAATTAACTCCAAACCAATTGTGTGCTTTCCATGGGGTAGAGGTCCTAGTACCCAAGTGTGATTTTGCTTCAAGGCCAAAATCTCATCATGCATTGCCTTAAGCCACTCAGGGTGCATCCTGGCTTGCTTGTAAGTAAGGGGATCAGCTGTAATAGCAGTTGTCAAGAACACATGCTGAGGCTGGCATCATCGCTTCATCGTGTGATTGCATGACATAATCTTCATGCCACTTTGGTATCGAAGTGCCACGAGTGCTCCTGCGTAACGGCTGAGACTGATCCTGATCAGATGGCATGCTACTAGTTTCTGGGGTCATAGATTTTTCAACTCTTGATGTTTCCGACTCTGTGACTGGTTCAGATGAAGAACTAATCATCGGGTTAGAGGGTTCAGACTCAGGTGCAACCATAAATTCAGGCACTAACTCCTCTATTGAAGATGCCTGAAGAGGTGTTGGTAAAGGAATCGAAATACCAGAACCGAGATCACCAGGTTGAGCTGATAGTTCATCAGACATTCTGGACATGATTTTCTGATAAGGAAAAATATTTTCATAAAATATGACATCTCGTGACACAATTGTCTTCTGCTCTTGAAGATCAAAAAATCGAAAAGCTTTGCTGCCAGCAACATAACCAAGAAATACACAACGAGAGGCACGAGCGTCAAGCTTCTGTTTATGTGGCTTCACATTCGTCACATAACATAGACAACCAAAAGGATGAAGATTTGATCAATCTGGTGCTGATCCAAAAAGAACCTCGTGAGGACTTTTCCATTTTAAGGCACTTGTTGGTAGTTTGTTGATCAGATATGCTGCGGTGAGAACTGCATCCCCCCAAAAGTGCTTAGGGAGGTTAGAATGGAACATCAGTGTTCTTGTCATATCCAGAAGATGCCTGTGTTTTCTCTCAACACCCCCATTCTGCTGAGGTGTGTAAGGAGCACCCGTTTGATGCAATATCCTTTGAGAGATAGTGAAATTCCTGCAAGAAGTGTTGATGAATTCCGAACCATTGCCCGTCCTCAGAGTTTTAATGCTAGAACCGAATTGTGTTTTTATCATATTTGCAAACTGCACCAGAATAGAGGGAACTTGTGACTTCTCTTTCAATAAAAACACCCAAGTTCCTTTACTATAGTCATCCACGAGTGTGAGAAAGTATGAAGCCCCTGTCATAGATGAAGTATTAATCGGACCCCATAGATCTCCATGCACCAATTCAAATATAGAAGAAGTACTAGCTGTGTGTAGAGGAAAAGGGAGACGAGTTTGTTTCCCTTTATGACAAGCATCACATGGAATTTCAAAAGATTTCTGGTCATTCAGAAGTTTCAATCTCCTTAGTACATCAAAAGATGGATGTCCCAACCTATTATGCCATAGTGTTGCATTGTCTAACACATTCACTTTACCAAAATTACATAGACCAGAATAACAACCAGAATATTCAGTAAAATTAAGACATTGATTTCTTGTAGCATGATTAAGATCTTGATTAGCTAGCCTCCTCTTGTCAAAACCAAAATCTAGTATGTAAAGACCCTAGAATTCCTTCCCGGTGGCAAGGATTTCCTTAGACCGAAGATCCTGTATCAGAAAATAAGAAGGATAAAATGTGAGGAATGCATGTGAATCATGAGACAACTTAGAAACTGATATCAGATTAAACCGAAACCTTGGAGTATAAAGCACATTATGTAGAGTCACTCGTGTATTAAGAGCGCTCTTTCCAATCAGATTGGCATAAGCAATTTCACCATTCGCTTGCTCGACAGTAATATCAGCAAGTGGCCTCTTGCAAGAGTTCAAGAGGTGTAAATCCCTGCACATATGGCTGGTCGCTCTTGCATCGATCACCCATGCTCCTGGTTTTGTCAAAGAAGAAACAAACAAAGCTCGTAAATAAATTTTACCAGTATGCTCGGATCCTCCAAGGTCCACTGATCCCATATTATGATGTCCAAAATTAATGGGATCCTTAAGAGCTTCTAGTTGAAGGTTCTGTGCTTGAATGAGTTTCATCAACTCTTCCACACTTGGCTGTTCTTGAGCAGAACTCAAAGTTACCCTTATAGGAGAAGTAGCAACATGAACTTGTTGATTACCCATGATTTGCTTCCTTTGCTTCAATTTGTAGCAATAAGCCATAGAATGACCCTTTACATTGCAGAAATCACATGGTTTTAATTTGAAACATTCAGATATCACATGACCATTCACCCCACAGTGCTCACACTTAGCATCATGTTTGCCTCCTCTAGTTGGACCGCTTTTGTTTCCTGGTCCTAACCATTTTCTGTTAGGATATGCGTTGCCTCCTTTATACCCTCCATGTGACCTCATGATGACAGCTCCTTGCTCATTCACGTTTGAAAGGTTCACTTTGCTTGCCATCTCTTCCTTTTGCTGCTCAACAGTCAAGATAAGCTGATACACTTTGTTCAGATTTGGCATTGGTTCTGATGCAAGGATCTGACTTGAGACTTGTTCAAACTCCGAGTTCAAACCAAACAAGAACGTCATAATCCTCTCTTCTTCAATATGTGTGGCCACAATGCCACACTTACACTTTCCCATTGGTCTGGCGATATCCAGCTCATCCCATAATCCTTTTAATTTGTTGTAATACTTTGTCACAGAATCTCTTCCTTGTCGCATCAAGGCAATTTCATTTCGAAGACGAAAAACCTTAGGACCATTGTATTGTCCCAACCTTTCCTTCAGCTCAATCCATAATTCCTTGGCACTAGTTGTTGTATAGGGAAATCCCTCTAACACCTCTCTGTCAATAGAATTGTAGATCCATGATGCTACCATCAAGTCTGTGCTCTTCCATGCCAAATATTCATCTGATGTCTCGTCTGCTGGTGGCTCAAAGAACTCGTCTATCAGAATTTCTTTCCCTTTCGCTCCCAAAGCCATTTTCACGGCTCTGCTCCATGATTGGTAGTTTTTGGTATTCAGTAGAACGGTGACCAGTGACATCCCAGTATGATCAGACTCACGAATATGGAAGGAGGCTTTGTTCCCTGACAAGTTTCCAGATTTTCCAGTCTTTTGAGCTAGGGCATTGTCCTTAGCAATTTTACCAGCATCGTCTGTACTCATGATATCCTTGAGCGTATAATTACGGAGAACACTAGGAACAAGTTCACACCAAGAACAATCAAGAAGAGAAAAGCCAACCGTGCTCCGATACCATTTAAAACCACAAGAATTCGGAAAATAACAATCCAAGAAGGGCTAGCAATTGACAGATAAAAATAGATGTATAAGCATGATCAGAACATAACTGGAGAGAATTTGTGGCTGAAAGAAAACAAACCGTAGCAATAATTCTCAGATGAGTTAATCGAAGAAGACGCCGCCAAGGGGAACTCTCCAGAACTTTCATTCAGAACATCTACTATTTTACAACGTGTATGTGCCTTTATATCTGTCTATACAGCCGGCCCAATGGGCTTCTATTTACAAGTAACAAAAAACTATTGGGTACAAATAAAACAATGAACGCAAAACATAAAGTCCAAACTTAAAATCCATACTTCAGCTCTTCTTCTCTGTTCTCTGCTTCTTCTCCTCTGTTCCATCAACAACCTCACGTATTTCAACATGCGGAATGCTATTAAGCAGGACCAGGAGTATGGTCCAATCGGTGCAATTCTCCTTCTACTCCCGCTTCCTAATTTCATTCAATGGAGTTGATTGTTGATTTTTCAATTTGTTGTTTTGCTAGGATCGGATGATTAAACCTATTTGTTCCCAATTAAATTGCCATCATTCCCTCTCTAAGCCCTTGAATGCGATATTGACCGATTTTGATAACTATGCTCTTGCTAATTTCGGGTTCTGAAGTTGTTGTACCAAAGGGTGGGCAAGGTGACTTACTTTACTTTGATCAAATTGAATAATTGATTTCACATGCATATTGTTTCAGGATCTGTTATGGCTTCATGGAATAGTGCATATTTTATTTCGAATGCATATTTAATGGTCTTTAGACTCTTTACTTTAATCAGTCACTGATTACTCTTTCATCTTTGTGCAGGAAAACGGCTAACAATGTGGCTATAAAGATTTCAACATTGAGTGCTGTTTATGGCTACCAAGTTTAGACAAGTACTCTGTTCGAGAAGTAGGCCGCTTAGGAGCCGTCTAGGCGCTAAGATATCGCTATCCGCCTTGCCTGGATTCTCGCTTAGGCTGCTTATTTACCCGCTTAGGTGAGCACCTATGTCGCCTAGGCACTGAGCGGCCCCCGTTCGCTCAGGATCCGCCCCCGTTCGCTCAGGATCCGCCTAGCACTTTTTCGAACACTGGACAAGTAACACCCTGCCCATTCGAATGAGAATAATACTTCAAATTGAGAAACTAATCAAATCCACAAAATGATCTTGAGATCACCATTTGCATTGAGTCATGGAGAACCATTCTGAATGTTCGCATCATGGTTGGAATTTGATTTTTTTTTTTTTAGAAAAGTGAATTATATATATGTTGTAAAAAAAGTTTACATTTACAACATGGTTGGGATTTGTTCTCATAGCTATTTCTAATATGGTATTTTTTTTCAAGATTGACCTTTTCTTCTGTTTTGGAGCTCTGTTGCAATGTAAACCATGACGTATTTAATCAATGATTTATTGGAGTGGGTTTGATAATATTACTATTTCTGGATCTATTCATGCGGGGAATGGTGAGCAGGAATACTGGATAAATGTGTCGTTTTATAGAGATGTGTCATTTTACAGCGCTCCGGAGCTGGTGGATGTCTTCCACGGACGGAAAAGAGTTTTGAGATTGGATGAAGTTATGGGAAAATGAATGTGCCTAGAGTAGGGTATACACAATACTGGAAATTTGTGGATGCAAAGAGGCTTCCTAAACGGGTAAGCGGAATCTAAATCCTCAATAATTTTTGTATTAAAGTTCTTATTAGGTAACTTTGGTTTTTGCACTACAATTTTCAGGTGGGATTATATAGAAGCAGTTGGGTTTTTTTACTCAGATATGGACTAAACCACTTCAATGGAAAGAGGGATGAGAACACGTATCAACATTGGCACAACCATAATCACTCTTCTTTCATGGCATTTACTCTAGTATGCAGTTGGGTGTCCATACCAAGTATGTATCGGTTTTGCCGAATTTCCGATTTTGCTTAATATTTGATCATTCCGTCCTTTCTTTTCTGATTATATATATATATGTATAAATTTTTTATATCTACAGTAGGAAGATATCTGCTGAATTGTTATGGCGTTATTGCCTTTGATTTTGTTTGATGTCTCAGTTACTATTAAATCCCTGCTCCTTAAGAAAGAATGTTCCAAGGGGTTGGCCTAGTGGTGGAGGCCTGAAACTTAAGTCTCCAAATAGGGATGAGGTCTCATGTTCAATCCCCACTGGGTGCAAACAATTCTTTGGGGCCACGACGGCGGGCCAAAGGCCCGAGTCTTATCTGGTCCATGTGGATGGGTCGCTTTGCATAGATCCCATGGATTAGTCGGGCAAAAAATGATTCCGAATACCATGATTATCCAAAAAAAATAAGGCACTCACTTTCAACATCTAAATCACACCCCATTGACTTGTGAGCGCACACACCAAATATTGGTGTGTATTGAGTGCTCAAAATGGGTGTTTCATAGCATTTATGCTCATTCAATCTTGGAAAATCCAAAGAAAATGTTATGATTTAGTATGGGGCCGGCTTGGTTGTGTTTGGTGCATTGTTTAATTTTATTATACCTTTTTTTTTTTGTTATTATTGAGCATCAAAATATTAGAGTGACTATCAGTTTCCTCACTCAATAATTTATCTGCAGAACCTGACTCTTCAAATTCAATAGTTGATAGGTTGCGATTTCAACAAAATGCATTTCAAATATGAAATTCCATTACACTATTTGCATTTCGGAATTTGGATTGCCATCAGGTATTTTCCATCTAAAGGGGCCATGAAAATATACATTTTGTACGTCAAATATTAGCGATTCACCTAATGAAATTTAATGGCTTAGATTAAATGATAAATTAAAAAGAAAAGTAAAATAAAAATGTCACGTGACTACCGTATACATACTTGAAAGACATTCAACCAAAACAACTCTGAATTCCTTCGTCGTCATAAACAAATAAGAGAAAAATCAGTGAAACACCGACAAACAGTTTATTCATAGAACAATAACCTTCAAATCTGTCACTCAAAGCTATAAACTAATGATTTGAATATCGATTTATGGGGAAGCAATAGAAATCACCAACTAACAAGAAGCAACAATAATAAATTACACTGATAATCTATACTCAAATTAATTTTACTCCATCCTCTTGCAACCAACCCACAGTACGCCAACAAAATTGCTCAAAATTGCAACTTCTATTTGTCTTCATATAAAAAAAAAATCAGTGGAACAACCACATCAGCATAATAACCAAAATTGGAATTTTTTTTAATTTGTCACAAAATCGACGTCTATTTTTTAAATTGTCACAAACCGATCTTTGAAAGACCGACAAGAGTTACCAGCCTTCCAAAGACCGGTATATCAAAACAACGGTTTTGCGAAAACAAATCACAATTAACTACATTAATCTCTGTAATTAAGCATGTACCGGTCTTTGAAAGACCGGTTCCATGTGTTGGCGGGAAAATTAAACAACCGGTCATTCGAAGACCTTTATCCATGTCTTTTTTAATCAATATTTTTATTAATAATAAATTTCGCAAATACCAGTAATTAACAAATATATCAAAATGAAGGGTCATAAACATCCTCCGTCTTGCATTTGTGGAGGAGGTTGTTTCTTCTACAAAAAATAAAACGTTATTGTTAGATATATATTT
>JAOYMZ010085689.1:0-11143 GCA_025802335.1 Pinguicula primuliflora
ATAGGTCAAGTTCCACATTCTCTTAGTCGTCTCCTCTTCACGGCTTCCCCGGGATTGTACCTATCCTTATCCCTCCTGTGACTCTGAAGATATGTACGCCACTTATCCGAGCCAACCGCCGCAGATTTGTCGTGAACTCGAACGGATTCTTTGCCGACAGACTAACAACTCGACGGATCCCAATGGGTTTTGACACTACGAAATTGATTCTGCCCAGGGACGTTGCTCGTGCTTTTGGGCCATACGAATTTTAATTCCCCGTTTCCCTCGGCCCAATTACCAATCCCAGCAAGCCCACTAGTATATTTAGGTGTTAAAACCCATATAACTCATATTTTCACCTTACCCAAGCCCACAAACTCACATACGTAGGATATAGAAATGAAAATAATTTGTGAGGAAAAATTCGTACCGTTACAATCTCCCCTCCTTGTTTTAAGTTTCGCCCTCGAAACTTGCCCCTTCCAAAAACAAATGGAAGGGCGAGGCGGTATGAAACCCTCCCCACGCTCTCCAGTTCCTCGTAGGGTCCTACGTATCTTGGCTTAGCTTTCTCCCTTTTCCAAAGCGGTTGACCCCCTTGGTTGGTGACACCTTGAGGTAAACCTTGTCTCCCACTTGGAAAGTGAGGGGTCGGCGCTTCAGGTCTGCCCAGCTCTTCTGCCGGTCTTGGGCCCTTTTTAGATGCTCTCGTATTATCCTGACCTTTTCCTTAGTTAATTATATCAACTCAGGGCCTGTGAACTGCCGCTCGCCCACCTCGTCCCAACAAGTCGGTGAATGGCATCGTCGCCCATATAGTGCCTCGTAGGGTGCCATCTCGATGCTCGCATGATAGCTATTGTTATATGCAACTTCTGCGAGCGGAAGGTGCTCCTCCCAGTGTTTCTTAAAGTCAGGATGCACGCCCTAAACATATCCTCTAATGTCTGTATGGTACGTTCTGATTGCCCATCTGTCTGCGGGTGGTAGGCGGTACTAAATCTGAGTTTCACCCCTAAGGCCTCTTGGAGGGTCCGCCAGAAGTTGGACGTATACCGTGGATCTCGGTCTGATAAAATACTCACTGGCACCCCGTGCAGCCTTACTACATGCTGTATGAACTCAGAGGCCATACGGTTCATATCATATCTGAGGTTATAAGGCAAAAAGTGCGCACTTTTGGTGAGTGGTCAACGATTACCCAGATTGCGTCATGGCCCTTAGCGCTCAGCGGAAGCCCCACTACGTAATCCATCGAGATATGTTCCCACTTCCACACAGGTATTTCCAGGGATTGCACTAAGCCCCCAGGCCTTTGGTGTTCTGCATTCACTTGTTGACACGTCATGCACCTGGCTACATAGTCTGCCACCCATGCTTCAGTTTCGGCCACCAGTACTGGGCTTTCAAGTCCTGAATGTCGATTATCATCAGCTGTGTAGTTATCAACCGACCCCCAACTACGATGGGGCAGTCCTCTACCTCGTGGGTAGCTACTAGTGCCTTTTTGGCAGGTGAGGACACTAAACACTGAACTGCTAAACGTACAAGAGGGGCGCGTACCTTATGGGCATACTTCTTTGACATAAAGGATCGCATCGCCCCACAATCAAATAGAGTGTAAGCCATGCGACCAAACACATTAAGGTTACCTGTGATGACGGTGTCCAACTTGTCAGCCTGCTCATGCGTAATTGCGTAAACCCGTGCTTGTCCTGGCGGCAGAGCCACCTGGTTTCCCCGTGGGGGTGGCATGTTCGGACGGGGCGTGTCTCCTCGTTGCTGATTCTGCTGGTTCAGTGCACATCGGGCCCGTACCATACAACCCGTGCTTTTCCCCAATTTGGAAGGTGAGAGGCCTTCTAATCTGCCCGACTCTTTTGTCGATTTTGAGTCTTTCTTAAAATCTCTTGTATTACTCCAATCTTCTCCTTTGCAGTTTGGACCAATTCCGGCCAGAGATCTAATGTTCGACTACTTCAACCATCACTACAAAATTAGTCTCAGCTTATCCCTGAACCACACCATACTCAAAACTTCCGTCACCCATTAAACTAAGTATAGATGCACTCATTCAATGCGGCGTCTATCAAGCAAGGGACTAGTTCATATTACTATTATTCTACTAATTGTTCATAAGCGCAGCTCAGCCAAAACTGGATTATTACGCATAGATGTACGACCTCCCTTCAATTAAACCTAAAAAATTTCTTAGGAACAAGAGTATGATTTATAACCTACTCGTCTAACCAAGACTTGGCAGCTTATCACATGTAGTATGGACACCAACAATCCATTAATTCCAGACCTGCTTCAACCCACCACACTATTCATTAATGCACGAATGAAAAAAAGAAAGAAAACAGAACATGGCCGGTTCTTGAATTTTTTTTTTTTTTTTAGAAATTCTTTTGAAGCTCATACTTACAAAAATTCAGGAATTTTCATGATAAAGTTCATTCACTTATGCAGAGCTCTACAAGCAGTTTACTAGCCAAGTCATAACCTGGTCCATATTTTTCTAAACGCTAATCCACTATTCATCAAGTTAAAAACATTTGATAGATCATGCCAATTAGACCCTCCTATATTTAAATCAAATGGAAAATAAGTTTTTTTTTTCTCCTACAACATCAACCAGTCATGTAATCAAAATGCCAGATTCCACATCATTCAAAATTCCCCTTCCCCAAATCCCCTTAACTCTAACCAACACCAGGTGATTCCTCATAAATTCAACCATGATACTAAATTCAATCCAGTCACCCCATCAGGAATTACATGGCACATATAATGGCTCTCCTATAATCACAAACACTAAACTTGGTCGGAAAATTTAGAAGCCCGAGTTGATATGTAAGAAGTAAAACATAAATTTCGAAACAACCCAACCCATTTTCTTACGCTCATGTGCTTATGGGTTTTAAACCAGCATAATCGTTCTGTTATAATTTAACCAAAGACATCATGCTATTCAAATTTAAGAAAAACGGCAGTAAATTTTTAAAGACTACATTTTTATTTGCTAACAAAACCTTCGCTACTGAAATAGGTTAAATCATGAAGACTTCCAACAGAAAGTAATGCAGCATTTTAAGGTTAAATGATCAGATAAAATCAACTTATCACCAACGCTCTATCACAACCCGTGCATTAGGAAACCCAAGACGATTTTCCAACGCACCCGAGAATTCTACTCAACACGAATCGATCCAAACTCGCCAACTCGAGGCTAACTCCCTCACCCAACGAAGCCTTAAAGCTCAACTAGCCCTAAGCCAACTCAAGCCTTGCATAATGCATACAACATCCCACTCACACCTTTCCTTGCAATCAGATAACCACATGACACCAGAAATCTGCACTGCCCTCTATAAAACCAGATTTTTTTTTTGTTGTTGTTTTTTTTTGTTTTTTTTGTTGTTTTTTTTTGTTTTTTTTGTTTTTTTTGTTTTTTTTTTTTGCTTCACAGATAGGAAGGCTTCATTGAAATCACTGTTAGGCAAACACCTGACTCATTACTATCCATTTCAAATAGTCACACATCACGTAGGACTCTATTCTCAGCAATTACACATAACTACTCAACTCCTATTCTTTCGAAAAACAATTTTGAAATGAAATCATCAAGTTTTGGAAAACTCCTAAATTTAACAAAACCAGGGATGAACGATTTAAAGAACATCTATGCAAATAGCAGTAGCGAAATAGCAACATTTAACACATTGGAAACTTCTTCTTTTCTTTAGTAAAAATCAAGTAGTGATACAAAACACACCCTAAGAACCTAAATCCAGTAGTTATTTACCCCTGTCATAAGTGTAGGGATTATTCTATTTGTCATACTACCATACTAAATTCGTTAACTGCCATACCATTACTCATATATAAAAGGTATCTAAAAATCATTTCTTATAATAGAATAGTGGTTACATTGTCCCCAAAAGTTTAATGTCTCGAAAATACTTGCAAAGCACCCATTATCGAAAAGAACTAAAACACTGACTAAAAAGCATTTCATCCAACCAAGTCCTAAGTTCCATCATACAATAAAATTCTTATACCATGTATTTACCTGTCCTGAGCATCGTCTACATTAAAAAAAACAATCTTTCCAAAGAATCTGTGCAGAAGAATAACAGAATCTTAACCTCCTTTTTTTTTTAAAGTAAAACAGTGGTGTCACGAATATTGTTATCTACTACTGGAAACACAATTTCCCATCACACCCCACAGAGGTATGAGTTTTATCATAAGTTGGAAGGTTCTAATCCCAAGTTGCCACATTCATAATCATAATAAGCTCTAGTAAACAAGGCTAACTAGGTACAAGTACATAACATGCGAAACAATAAGTTGGATCATGCACAGGGGGAGGAATAAAGTGTAAAGCGACGAAGTTCATATATTTTACCACAACATACATACCTCAAACCCAAATTCATGTCACAAAATGAGTAACCACAATACATCAGTCAACTAACATGTAGCAAGAGATTGTTTCAAACCGCATTCTCCCGTTCGATCTCTTGATTACCGCAGTAACCAACTTATTACTACCCGCTGCCAATGTTCCAGTCACAGGTTCATTGTTCTAACTAGTACCCATAAGTTCTAACTTATTCATCACCTCTAAATTCCAATTCTAGGTTTTTATTCTCTTCCACTCCCTCAGCCATTTCGTTTATCCTCAGTAGCGTAGCACACTCTGGCTTACTTGGATCAGTGTCCCGGTCGCTGCTCGTTTGGAAGATTTATCCCATCTCCCTTTCCTTAAATGATGCCTCTGCTTGATTTCTAGCAGACTGTGTACCTAGCCTTGGAGCTACTGAATTTCCATCCTCAGATGCAAGAGCTGTCAGTATGCTTGGCGCAACAGCCAACCCAGCTTCTGGCGGCGCAGCTAGATGAACCTCCCATTACTCAGCTTACATCTAGCCCTTTTCAGGTTTTCTTCAGTGCGGGTATATCTTTCCACACTCTCCTCCACCTGCATTTACAGCTTATCTTTCGTTTTCTGCAGCCATCAACCAGTTCTTGTAGACATGTCACCTCCTCATGATGTCTATCTAGTTTTCAGCCCGTACTGGTTCCTTTGACTGCTCAGCTACCGCCTGACCTTTGCAAAACTCACCTCCAAGTACATGCGCTTCTCCTCGACTTCCTTAAGATGAGCCAGTAACTGATCCTGTTGTTCGTGCAACCAACAGTCAGTATGTTTCCCACCCTGCAGCTCCTCGTGACTGCCTTGACTCGTTGGTTGCCCCCTCTTCTCCATTCTTGCGGCTTAGTCAAGAAAGGAGAGAAAATTATAGCTCTGATACCACATGTAAAAGTACCGACCCGCCAGAGCAATTAAGCAACAGAAACAGCACAAAATTGACAGAACCAAACTAAAACCGAAAGCATGCCGTTCATAACTTCGAAAGTGACTACGAATAAAATGCTTCAGCATCAGATTACTCCTGTCTGACTTTTAACGAGCAAATAAAACGCATGGTCCACCTTGGGCATTATTAACAGACTCACAAGCATCCTTGAATGTAAGAACGTGAGCTACAGACCATTCAACTTAAAACAAGTCTAAAACGAAAACTAATAATAATCAGACAAGCACTTTATTCCAACGAATCAGGAATCAGCAGTCCCTCCATCTCAGCCCTGTCTCGAGTCCAACCTAATCTTGATCTGCACCTGAGAGTACGGATGCAAAAGACAACGGGCACCCGTGAGCTAAACGCTCAGTAAATAATTAAGCAAATGAGATGTACCAGAAGGTTTCAAAAAAAAAAGGGGTAAACAGCAAAGTGTAGAAACCAAGTTTTGCTTAACGAAACATTTCGCATAAAGGTTGGTTTTAAAACATTTTCATAAGTAGCAAAGTAAGGATTTAACTACAGATTTTCAACTAAGGCAGTTAACATCAAAACAGAGAAATGCAACCCATCTTCCACCAACAAGTCCTTCACTTGAACCATAGAACATATAACTCCAAACTTTCACTTCCATATCTCCCAAGCATCTTCAGGACGACTCAAACACACCCGAGCACATATAGCTCAACCCAGATCGATCTAAAGTCGCCAACCCGGGGCTGACTCCCCAACTACAGAGCCTTAGCTCAACAGGCACCAAATTGCAACCTAATCACCATAGCCAAATTCCAATCACGATTTACCAGTTTTCGAAAACAGCATAGCAGTTCATAGTGTTTTTCACTTAAATTCCTCGTCCATATGCATATCAGATTGATTGAAGAATTTTTAATCCGATAAGAGATTGTGAAGATAAAGAACAGAGTTTGGAAAAAAAAATCGTCTATGACATTTTGAAAACCTTGAATCAGTTGATAGCCATAGAGAAGTTCTATAACATTCCTCCACCCTTTTTATACATGCTTGTCTACCCTCCCCCCTTCTGAGAGCCAATTCATACGAAAATTTGGAAGAACAGAATAGGAATTAAGCACCCAACCGAAAATCACAGCAATTGCTTCACACCCGGATCAAATTTATGAGACACCCATGTTTCCCCCAAATTCTAGTTTTTCCCAGAAACGCAAGAACACACATACGGTGCAAAACTCGAAATCGAAATCAAAATTCAAAAACCCCTAGCAATCTGATTTCATCCCCATGTACCCAATTACTCACAGAAATCTTCAATGAATCTCGAATCTCGAATCCCTTGCTTGGACGGCACTGAATTCAGATTTTTGGGTGTCCCTCCACTCTCCCCCGTAAGCTGTATTTATAGGCAAGGATTCCCCATCGCCCATCCACCTCCTCTTCGGGGTCCTTACGGATTTGTACTTATCCCTCTCCTCAACGGTCTCAAATATATCCCCAATCTCCCAAATATCCGATTTTCTCATCTCCTAGACTTGTTCGTCGCGCCGGGAAGCTCGGCGTTAAGCTGAACAAATCTTTTGAGATTTGTTATATCCCGGGATGGGCTTCTCCTTTTACTCTCACCTCACAGGCCCAAGAAAATAAATTCCCACAAGGAGTTCAAGCCCAAGGAAACACTAAGTCCCGACAACCCATCGTTGACATGATTTAAATGGGATGCTTTGTTAAATAATACAGGATAACCCATAACTTATGATATAATTAAGAGGAATTACCTAATAAAAATCTGTACCGTTACATTCTTCCCTCCTTATTTTAAGTTTCGCCCTCGAAACTTGTACCTTTCGGAATTAATAGAGGGTACTCCCTCCTCGTTTTATCCTCAAGCTCTCAGGTTGCTCCGTCCGCACTATAATTGGTTCATTACACCTTTACATACGGGATTTGGTGTGTTCCTTGCTGTACTACCTTAGTATCTGTGATCTTGAGAGGATTCTCGATGCAACTACGGTCGTCCCCAACTGGAAAAGTCTCTATTTACAACACGTGAGTAGGGTCCGCAATGTAGCACCTCAACTATGATACATGGTGTCCGTTGTGCACCCTCAATAGCCTAGGAGGTAAGGCGAGACGTTACGAAACTTTACCCACACGCTCTAATATCTCATAGGGTCCAATATATCTCGGTCCTAACTTACCACTCTTCCCAAAACGACTAACTTATTTAGTTGGTGAAACCTTGAGGTATGCCCCCCCCCCTTTTTTTTTTCACCTTGAAAGTAAGGGGTCGCCGTTTTAAGTCCGCTCAACTCTTTTGTCGATCTTGAGCCTTCTTTAAGTTCTCCCGTACCATTCTGGCCTTTTCCCTTATTATTTGTATTAATTTGGGGGCCATGATTTGACGTTCCCCCACTTCATCCTAATAGGCCGGTGAACGGCATCGACTCCAATATAATGCTTCATAAGGTGCCATTCCTATACGTGCATTATAGCTGTTGTTTTATGCAAACTCTGCGAGTGGCAGGTATTCCACCCAAATGCTCCTTAAAATCTGGGACGCGCTCTCTCAACATGTCTTCTAGCATTTGAATGGTACGCTCCGACTGCCCATCAGTCTGAGGAAAATATGCGGTACTTAATCTGAGTTCCACCGTAAGGCCTCTTGGAAACTCTGCCAAAAATTGGACGTGAATCGCAGGTCTCAGTCCGATAAAATAATCTCGAGTATCCCATGTAACCACACCACGTGTTGGATAACTCCATAGCCATTCAGTTCATGTTGTACTTGAGGTTAAATGGTAGGAAGCGTGCGCTCTTGGCGAGACGATCCACGATTACCCAAATGGTGTCATGACCATTAGCGGTTGATGGGACCACATAGTCCATCTCAATATTTTCCCATTCCCACACGGGTATTTCTAACGGTTGTAATAGACCACCAGGTCTTTGATGTCCGGCTTTCACTTGATGTCGCGTCATGCACCTGGCTACATAGTCTGCTTCCTCACTTTTCAAATTTGGCCACCAACATTGACTCTTCAAGTCTTGGTACATTTTTGTAGCTCCCGGGTGGATTGTGGTAGGCGACGGGTGCTCTTCTTTATATATTTCCATTTGCAGCGCTCTGTCGGTAGGCACCCACAATCATTTATATTCCTCCACGTTATGCCTTCGGACTCCTCTTGCCCTTTCTGTATGGCTCCTTGAATTAAGTCATCTTCCGCTTTTTTTTTCTCGAAGCAATACTAACAAGTCTGGTTCCACCGCGAGCGCGGCAAGCTGGTGGGTAATAGAATCCACCATGCTAATCCCAAGTTCAATCCACTCCTTGACTAACATAGATGATAACGTTCAGTGTTTTTGCGGCTAAGTGTGTCAGCCACTCGGTTGACATTGTTGGGGGTTGGCCCGTTGACAGTCGTGGACGGGTGCCAGGATTCAGCATGGTAGTCCAGGCATTAAATGCCTGTACCAAGTCCGCAGACAAATTTAGATTTGTCACAGGTACTGTAGGAGGTGCTCTTACGGTTGAGTCCATGGTCGGATTCTGCTCCTTGTGAGCAGTCTATGTAAATAAGAAATTTAACCAAGACCACACATAGATATACTTCCCACCATTACTACCCCTCGTTCCCACACGCCCACCATAACTTCATTAGAAAGCCAAGCAACCACACACCCCAATCCCCATGCCACAATCCTAACTCTACGCATCCGAATACGGAGCTGAACAATTATTTCACATCACACCCATGGAATAGCATTCAAAATTTTGTATTTAGTAACCTAAGTTTCCTGAACCTCAAAATCATGCCAAGTGAATACCGCAGGGATTCAGTGCCAAACTTATACGCTACTAAGTAGGGTAACTAAATATGCATGTGAAGCCCCAGTTAATGTAAAAAAACCAATCTCATCAACCAAAATGAGTCTGATAAATTTACTCAAAAACTTTCTTTGTTCATCTGAAATTTAGTTACTCAAAGTTTATTTGGAAATTTCAACTAAAAATAAATAAATTGAGCACTAAACAATTTTCATCAAAACAAAGAACCCTATTATAAAATCAATACATAATCTTCAAACTAAGATACCTTTAAACATGTAATTATATATGGGTTACCTAACCCTACGTGAAGCTGTTAAAATTTAAAAAAACTACCGAGCCGGAAGCAAGATTATTCTAGGTACTTTAGCTCCCTGCATTCACCTGGAGCTATTGATATGTTTCGTTCACATGCATGTACTCAGGTTTCATGACTTAACAGAATCTTTTCAATAAGCTATGTAAAACAAATAACAATCAACATGCAGTAATGCAGCAGAATTATTTTAAGAAGACTACATTAACTACGGACTCTAGTTACGAAGCCTTATTATCCTAACTAGAACTCACATTCCCGGTCTCACTTATGGTGTTCCCAGGACCTATAAGTTTTGTCACCCTTGAACTCTAGACGCTGGCTCGGTTACTTTCTTCCTCCTCTGCCACCTCAAGCCTCGTTGGACACATATTCCGGCACGCTTGGATTAGTTTCACCGGCGGGTGAAAGGCGGAAGGCCCAAGTTCTTCCTAGCCTCCAATTCCTTGGCCACCGCCCTGACTCCCTCCTCTTCATCGCTGGTGGCTGGTGTACCACTGGTACCATCCTTTCTATGCCTGTCTGAAAGGGGAGCCGAGCTCCCTGACAGCAGATTTAACTGCAGCGGCCATCTGGACAGATGCCTGCCCATGAGTCAATCATTTTGCAGCCTCAGCTGTAGCATCTCATCACAATGTTGTGCACACTTTATGCTTGCTGCATCCTTTGCTCGTTGGAGATCAGCATCGCTGAGAAGCTGCTTATTCAGCTGTCGCCAGTTCCTGGCCAACTCCACCTCTGTGCCAGCCCTAAAGTACATGAGCATTCATCAAATATCATACCCAAGGAGCTGATTATTTGATCTCATTGTAGAATTTGATGATTATTTGGGTATGATACGGCATCTCCATAGGATCATGATGTAGTCCCTTTGGCAGCATATCCTGCGCCTAGCTTTAGCTAGGTTCTCCTCCAAATTGGCATATTGCTCTTCTGCTTCCTTAAGATAGGTCAGCAGCTGGTCCGATTGTTCGTGCAACCAATGAATGGTCTCTTTGCCAATGCTACAGATCCTCATGGCTCCGGCTGAGGTTATGCCTGGTTTCTGCCCTGATTCATTGGTTGCCCCCTCCTCTCTCTCTCCATCCCTGCTCATCATAGAGAAGAGAGGAATTTAATGCTCTGATACCACATGTAAAAGTACCAAATTCGTCGGACAATATTAGTGTGGAAATCCAAAGCTTGAAGTAAACCAAAACCACTCCTTCGCACTATCAAGAGAAGATCTTACTTAAGTCACTAAAGCACAAGCCCTTCATTCGAATAAAACTGCCTGGCCATACATAAGGGTCCCAACTTAAAACACAATCATCCTTAATCAAAGAAAACAACTAACGAATGCTAAATGAAAGAAATAGTAAACTGCAACGGAGGAACAGGAAATCTATTCCAACGACACAGAAAACAGCAGCTCCACCTTCTCGTTCGTTGCCCAGTACTCCGCCAAACCCTGTCCTGCACCTGAGAGTACGGATGCAAAAACACGGGCACCCGTGAGCTTGACGCTCAGTGAATAAAAAGTAAGTGGGACGCACAGAAGGTTTCAAAAAAGGTAAACAGCAAAGTGTAGAAACCAAGTTTTGCTTAAGGAAAACATTTCGCATAAAGGTTGGTTTTAAAACATTTTCATAAGTAGCAAAGTAAGGATTTAACTACAGATTTTCAACT
>JAOYMZ010085700.1:0-26794 GCA_025802335.1 Pinguicula primuliflora
GTGCGTGTGAGACCTATTTCCTTGACACACGAGGTAATGTCAAGTTGGATGTTCCCACTAGGTGGAACTCCACTTATGATATACTTGTGACTGTTGTGAAGCATACTAATGCTTTGAAAGCCTTATTTAAAGATGATATATGTATTGCGAGGTTGTTAAAGATGTTGAATAATGATGCACCTTTTGATGTGGATTGAGAAAGAATTAAGGTATTTGTGCAGATATTTTAGCTTTATTATGATGCTACACGTGTCTTCTCGGCATTGAAGAGATCGACATCGCATCTATTTTTGGCACAAATATCAAGAATTTGTAAATCTTTGGATGCATTGAGTGAGAGTGATGATGATTTTATCTCTGACATGGCATTGAGGATGCACAGAAGTTTGATAGTTACTAGGGAGAGCTTCAAATAACTAATCCGAAGTGAAAGATTAATGAGTTTCTGTTTGTGGCTACTGTGCTTGATCCCATTAATAAGTTGGAATGGTTCGAATTTTGGTTTAGCAGGTAGCTGATAGCTCTACTTTTAATTTAACAAGTTCTTCTTTCTATTAACATATTATATTGCATCTTATATTTTTTTATTCATCAACTTGAACACAGGTTATGGATGTACAACCCTGACAAAAACAGAGCCAAAAAAGAATTGACCAAAGTTAGAGAGATTGTCCAAAAGGTGTATGATGAACAATGACTTACCAGTACTGATAGTGACAAATACTCAGCCCACCACACCTACTGTTCTTTCTCTTCCAGGTTAGCACTTATGCAATACTCGCACATTCTGTAGTTACATTCAAGTGACTGAAATATTCTGCACATTCTGTAGTAACGTTCAAGTTGATAGCTACTGATGAGTGATGAGTATGATTGTATGAGGATGAGTATGCCCATTATGTAGTAACATTCTCGTTGAAATATTCTGCACAAATGTTATTCTTTCATTCATGTTGAAATATTCTGCACATATTCATTCTTTTATTCACGTATGAAATATTCTACACATTCACGTTGATAGCTACTGATGAGTATGAAAATTGAAATATTCTGCACATATATTATTTGCGAATTCATTATTTCATACTACATTACAATTTGAAATTACAGCTATTCCAGAGGAAGAGAACGCAGATTGAGATCATATAATCGATTAGGATTTTGAGGCTTACATGGGGAGTCGAGAAAAAATTGAAGACGTAAACGAGTTGGAGAAAATTTTAAAGAGCCTTGTGAGCCGAATGATGCAAATTTCAATATTCTGAATTGGTGGAAACTGCATGAGCGTAAGTTTCCGATCTTGGAAAGGATGGCATGAGATATATTGGCTATCTCGCTATCCACCGTGTCTTCCGAGTCATCTTTTAGTACTAGTGGGCGAGTGATAGGGCCACACCACAGCTCGTTATTTCCTTCAACAGTAGAGGGATTGATGTGTGCGCAAAATTGACTTCTCTCTATCGGTCTTATTGAAGATTTTTCAGCACTATCATTAGAAGGTACTGAGGATGACCCTGGCATGCTTGCACTTGAACTGGGTAAGTGATAACAATAAATATTCAAATAGTTTTATGATTGAGTTGTACAAATATTTATCGTTCATATTGAATCAGGTATCCAAACAGATCCAAATCGCATTATCAAATTGCTGGCATCACTTCGAGTTAGAGCATTGGACATGTATTTCGGATTAATGATATGTGATGTACTTTAAGACATTTGTTTTGAACTTGCTGGAAAGCTTAAATTGTGTTGGGTTTTAAATATTTTTACTAAAAAAATGGTTACCTTCGGTCACCAATGCCGTCGAAATCGGTAACCGACGGTTAACGGTACCGGTTGCGGTACGGAAACTCCTGTACCGAGCATGTGTCGGTACAATATGGTTATTAAGGTTTACCGTACCGTCGACACCTCTAATCAGCCCAGAGGACAAGCTGGGTATGATTTTTTTTCTATGTTAAATAAAAAACAATTGTCCAAACTGGATAACCAAGCACCAAGATCCTTTGTTATAAGTTTGTAAAAAACAATCAACACAATTTAATTCACAAATTATCGTGCTAAGTGTATAAGTGTTCAAGATGGTTGTCTCCTACGCACTCTAAGTGGCCCTATGCGCCATCCTGGACCCAGGGGGATAGCCTTATCGCTGCTGGACGTCCAGCCAGACCGCCCAGGTAAATTCGAGGAAGCCAGCTTTTTTTTGGCCTCCTAAGCGGTCAAAATGGTCGAAGTCTTGAACAGGATCTGGAACCCGGCAATGTGGGAATAGTCAAGTCCTGGGAAGATCCTTGGATTGTAAAGGAACCACTTGCCAAACAATATAATAGACTCTACTTAAAATCTAGACCGTTGAAAGCAGCAAGATCTACTACAATTAATCAACTATTTAAATAACATTAGCATGCATGAATCATAAGAGCCACACTGGAAGAATACCACAAGTAACAAGGGCGAATGAAATGTCAAATTAAGCTATCAGCAACAGAAACATGCAGTCGAATTGTCGTGGGATGGATGCACAAATGAAGAAATACTAAAATGTTGGAATTACTATCTACCAAGCAAAATTGCAATGTTTGGATGGGAACGTCTACAAAATCTCTTACCTAGAAGGACAACCTCCAGTGGCACCGAATTATACACAAGGATGAGCCGATCCCATGTATACTAGGGCCCCGTTTACTGCATCAGTTAATGTTTGATTACGGTAGTTATTGTCTTTCGTAACTACCGTAATCATACTGAAAAGTTGTTTTCTTAGATTTTTGTGAGTCCTGAAATGACCTTACTCAGATCCCGTGGAAGAGAAATGCCAGTAAGCAGCGGTGAAACAATATAGTGTATAAACAATCTTGCATGTAGCGAATAATTGAACAAAACACAGAAATCCTGGTATCCGAAGACAGTGCGTTAGCGAATCTATCTAAATCTCGCAGAAACTGGCAAGAACACGAGCCTTCAAAAAATATGTCTCAACAGTAACCGTCTTTCAACACTCGAAAAATGAAAAATAATCAGTTCAAAAGGACGAGAAAAGGACGAGGAGTCCAGATCTATGCTCAGATTAGGATTTGGACTAAAGAATCGGTCGGAAAAGGCGAAAGAAGCGGCGAGTAAAAGTAGGGTTTCGGCCGTATAGAGAGATACAGAGAGTTGCAGCGAGATAAGAGTGAAAAGTAATGAACGAGTTACAGGCCGAGCATATATATATATCATGGACCAAGAGGTAGCGGACGAAGACGGGTTGAAATTAAATGACAGGCCCAAACCTTCAATACATGATACTGGACCCGGATAAAAAAACGGAGAAGACAAGTAATGGTTCGGCCCAGCAACCCCAAATAAGTACAACCGAAGCCCACAAATACAAAAAAGGCCCAAATAGCAACTGTCAAAGCTTAATACAGCACAAACTAACTCACAAGTACAACTTTATGTTACAATGAACCCAAAAACCTGAGAATTGAGGTTGAGTAGACGGTAATCCGAGTATTTAAATTTCAATCTCCAGGTTATCCAACCCGATTGACAATTCTGCAAGTCATATTAAAGCCCGAAGACTTAGACTTGAAATATTTTAACATCATCCGGCTCATATGTGTTCAAGCGACGTGCACTGGTGATTTAAACAAGTAAACATACAATATTAGAGTTAACAAAATATAGGTCACGTCCCAAAATCCCAACAATCTCCACCTTTTTGGGTACATGACCCAAAAATAAGCATAGAGGTACCTGCAGAAAATGGTTAGCCAACAAACAGTATAGAACAGAGCTTAAACAATAAACAGCAACCTCAGAACCCTAAACTCATCCCTAAACGATCAATACATAATTTAAGTTTCAAATTTGTTACTACCTTAGTTTTCATATTGGCTGGATTAACTTTAGTATCAATTTTCTCAAGTAAAACCTGACCATCAACCACTATATCCCTAATAAAGTGCAGCTTAACATTTATATGTTTCGATCTCTCCTGAAAAACTGGATTTCTAGTTAAATAAATTGCAGACTGACTATAACAATAAACAGTACCAACATCAGACAGAATCCTACATTCAGATAGTAAACCTTGCAGTCACAGACATTCTTCAAAGCAATCAGTTAACGCAATGTATTCAGGCTCAGTAGTAGAAAGTGCTACAATGTGTTGTTATTGTGTTTTTCAACTAATACAGTTACCACCTAACGAAAACTGATAACATATTGTAGATTTCCTAGAATCTAAGTCTCCTGCATAATCTGAATCAACAAAGCCACACAAATCAAGTTTATTACTATTTTTCTTAAACCTGAGGCCTAAATCAGAAGTTCCTCTAAGATACTTAAGTACCAATTTCAAAGCAGACCAATGTTCAAGACCAGGATTAGACATAAAATGACTTAAAAAAGACACAGCATAAGAAAGATCAGGTCTGATGCTCACCATAGCAAGCATAAGAGAACCTAAAATATTCGAATATGACACATATTCCATTTCTTAAGTTTCTGAAGGAGTACTAGGACACTGTGACTTAGCTTAAAATGTAAAGCAATAGGAGAACATACAGATTTAACATTTGAAAACCCAAATTTGTCTAACACTTTCTGAATATAACAAGACTGATGCAACTTCAAAGTGCCAACAACTCTGTTCCTATCAATTTGCATGTCAAGAATTTTCCTAACTTCACCTAAGTCTTTCATTTTAAATTCAGATTTTATTTTCAACTTTAAGTCATCTATTTCAAGTCTAGATTCACTAATCACCAACATATCATTCACATAAAGCAACAGATAGACAGTAGCATGCTTCTGAACACAGAAATAAAAATAGCTATCATACTGACTTCTAACAAAAAACCAAGGCTAGTAATAAATGAATCAAACCTTTTATACCACTGTCTATGTGCTTGTTTAAGACCATACAAATATTTCTTTAACAGGCAGACATAATCAGATTTCAAAGAATGAACATAACCGAGTGGTTGTTCCATACAAATTTCCTCATCTAAATTACCATACAAGAAGGCAGTTTTAACATCTAACTGATCACACTCCAGATCATTGCAAGCAACAAGTGAAAGTAAAATCCGAATAGTTTTAAACTTGACAACAGGAGCAAATATTTAATTAAAATCAATTCCTTCACGTTGGCTAAAGCCTTTAACAACTAATCTTGCTTTATACCAAACAGGTTCGAAATCAGTATTACCTTAATTTTATAAATTCACTTGCACCCTATAACTTTCCTATCAACAGGTTTAGGAACTAAGACCCATGTACCATTCTGACTTAACGAATTTATTTCATTATTCATAGCATCTATACATTTCTTAGCATCAGAACAGTTAATAGCATCAAAGAAGTCATCAGGTTCATAATGCATAACATGTTGCACTACCTGAAAAGCATAATCCACAATCTCAACAAAATTTGCATATTTCAAATTTGGTTTAATAGTCCTTCTTTCTCTATCTCTAACTAATTCATAGTCATGTATGCATGCATCAACAGGTTGTGCAGAAATAAGTTCCACTGTTTTATTCTCAATTTCAGCACCCGAAGGTTCTGCACGTATTTCAAAAATACCAGTAATGTGAGATGGGACAAATTCTGTACCAGAATCTTGAGTTTCAACCTCCACCTTAACAGGTGGAATAGGTTGCAACTCCACCTTACTCACGGCCTTAGATGATATCTCCTTTTTAAAAGATATCCTTCTGGGCACATATTCAGATAAAATAGGTTCGGAAACAGACAGATCAGAACATATGCTTGGAAAATGAGCTTCATTAAAAACCACATCTTTATTAATAATCACTTTCATACTAGGTATTGACCTATCCCACGGTCTATAGCCTTTAACACCTTCTTAATATCCCAAAAAAACACATTTTATTGACCTAGGGTCTAACTTTCCTATCTTAGTGTGAACATAAGCAGTACAGCCAAAAAATTTCAAATTTGTCAAGTTCAACACAGTTCCATGCCAAATAAACTTTGGACAGTTATAGTTAACAGCACTTGAAGGACATCTATTAACAAGGAATGCAGCAGTGTACAATGCCTCCCCCCAAAACTTCTTAGACAGACCCGAAGTGAAAAGCTTGCACCTTACTTTATTTAACAGTGTTCTATTCATGCGCTCAGTTACCCTATTCTATTGTAGTGTGTGTTTGATTGAGTGATGCCGTGTAATGCCATGTTGTGCACAAAAATTATCAAACTCCAAGTTGCAGAATTCTAGGCTGTAATCAGTTCTTATGTATCTGACCTTAAGATCTTTCTGAGTTTCAACTAATTGTTTCCATTCTTTAAACTTACTAAAAGCTTGATCTTTAGACCTTAAAAGAACCACCCATACTCTACGACTAAAATGATCAACAATAGACATAAAATATTTAGCCCCACCATGTGTTGACTCACAGACAGGACCCCACAAATCAGTATGCACATAGTTCAAGCACTGTTTCGAAACATGAATACCCTTAGAGAACTTAAGTCTATGTTGTTTTCCCAGAATACATGGTTCACAAAAAGACAAACTATTAAACTTGTATTTTCCTAAAAAACCCTGATCATGCAATATCTTCAAACTTTTCTCATTTATATGACCTAATCTCAAATGCCAAAGTATAGTATAATCGGGTTCAGTCACATAAAAGGCAGTTTCAGAAAAAGTCTTGCCATTCAAAGAATATAATATGTCTTTCCTGACTCCAGTCAAAACCAAAGAATCATTTTTAAACACAGAAAGTACACCATTCCTAGAAGAGTACCAACAACCAGATTCCTCTAACATGCCTAAAGATATTAGATTTCTTTTAAGTTCCAGAATGTATCTAACATTCGTCAGTTTAACTCTATTACCATTATCTAACATTTTCATTTCCCATTATAGCCATACCACTTTTGCACCTGTCTAGATTATCAAATCAGTTCAAATTCGGAAACATGTGATAAGTAGCCTGAATCTAAGACCCATTCATTCGTATTTTCAAAATCAGACAACTAAAACAAAATCATGAGTTGAACTATCAGACTTAGTTTTAGGTTCAGTTTCAGCTTGAAGACATTTTATACACTTTCAGAAACCACAAGACCAGGACACACCTGTTGACTTTCTAAAGAAAAATCAAAATTTTGACATTCTGGCATGAACTCAAGCAAGTCGTCATCACTGAAACAATTTTGACTCAACATAGACTCTACACCATCTAATCCCACAACATTACTCTGATCATTCACATAGAAGACTGGGTCATACTAGGTCTGACCATAGGATGTACTAGGCTGACTCCTAGAATCAAAAGAGACTTGTCAGACATTTTCAGATGAGACTCTTGTATTACTGTTATTATGATGATTGGCACACGAATTATGAACATTTTGGCACACTGAAGGATTATCATTACAGTTACATGTATTCTGACCACGATTAACCATATTTTTGCACTTATGTACCTCAGTATTATTCTGACCTTGAATATCAGACACAAATAGAGTATTTGAATTATTCTGGTTACCCCTAACATTTTGATTCATATTCTGACTTCTATTATCCCTATTAAGTGCAAAACAATTACTCTGAACATGTCTCAACTTATGACAGTAAGTGCACCTAGGTTGATAACAATTTCTGTTAAAATCAGAATTCAAAAAATTTGAAGAAGTTTGAAAGTTTCTATTTTGTTGAACAGTTGGACCTCTAGAAAATTTTTTACCCGGTTGAAAATTCTGATTTCTGGAAGCAAATCTATTTTAACATGAATTCACAGTTTTATTCTGAACTTTAGGCTTATTAGACATGTCTTTGACTTATGTTTTCGCATATAAGACATTAGACACACGTTTAGCATTTTTCAACTCAGTTTCCCTAGATTTCAAACCACTTATAATCACTTCTAGTTTAGGCACAGAACTAGAATATCTAAGTGCATTTTTAACAACCAGATAGTCTTCACTCACAGAATTCAGTAAAATCATAGAAAGAGACTCTTCATCCAAATCATGTGCACTTCCTTTCAAAAGTTGAGTGAGTTTAAAAATTAATCCATATTTTCCTCAACGGTTTTTTCCGAGTCCATTTTATAAGAAAACAATTACCATTTAACAAAAATTAGGTTCGCAGATACTTTTGAAGCATAAATTTCATGCAATTTTTCCTAAACCTCTAACGGATCTTTTGACCCATCTAACTTACGTATAACAGCATCAGACAAGTTCAGAATTAACAGATTCAAAGCTTCTTCCTTTATATCTTCTATTTTAGACACGTATGCTTCAGGCCAATCCTTAACAGGTTTTAATGCATAATGCACCTTATAGTATGATAAAACAGCTTTCATGCGCCTAGCCCAAGTAGTAAAATCACCCTTCCCATCAAACTGTGCAATCTCAACTCTGGTAGTCATATTCAGTGTTTCCAAAATAGCAATTCACAAATAATAGTTCCGTGTGCATATAGGCAAAGAAAACAACGAATACAAGTTATTCCAGATACTCCCAAGGAGCAAATAGTTTCAACTTCAAGAAGAACTCTTTTTCAGCCTTAAGAAACTCTCTTTCAAGAGTCTACTCAGTTTCAAAACTGGTACATAGAAGGCAAGCTCAACTATAGACTCAGTCGCATGCAAGGGACGTATCCACAGAGATCCTCAAGGGTTCTCTTCACAGGGCTCCTCTCTAAGACTCCTAAATAGCACTCGAAAGCAGTAAACAAGTACAGTGCTCACAGGCACAAAGAAATAAATCAGTCAATAGGCTAAACGCCTCTCACATCGTGGTGCTAAAGCGTGCACCTTAAAGCAATAAATAAACAAATTTGGCTCACAGGCTCACCTCTGGCTCACAGTCCCACAGAATTGACAGAAACAAGTTAACAAGAGACTTACTCGAGGTTGTGTATATAGACCTCACTCCCTTTTATTTTTTATCTTGTCTCTGTTGTCTGGTAGTATTTTTTCCCTTTCCAGATGATTTTCAGCAGTTATCCAGATGACAGGAAGTTACCAAAAGAAATCACAGAATGACAGTTACTTCAAATTGCAGAAAATTTTCTCAAATCCTTTAAAACCAAATTTCACCTTTTGAGCATGCAGCAGATAGTTCAAGTAAGACACTTAAGCTATCAAACTTCTATGAAAGATTTTCCTGAGTTTAAAACAATCAGAATTATGCAGCGGAATATAGTAAGTATAGTGAATAGTCTTCTCGAAAACTGTGTGTAATTTTCTCTTCCGAAAAACTTCAACAATTCCAAATCACAGAGTAGTTTTGAGAATTTGTCCACAAATTAGCTACAGTTCGAAAACAAGATGGTTTTCAACGTTAACTACCAAATGTTGACTTTCTACAGACATATATCAAAGATCTTAGAGAGTAAAACAGCTTGCCCTAAGCATGTAAACTTCTAATAGTAGACAGTCACAACATGCAAGTCTCAGAGAATTCAGGATAGTTTAGATATTTCGCATGCAAGACCGCAAATCACATATACTGTATCTCAGAGCTACACAAAAACCAACAAGGTGTTGAAAGACAGGTTTCCACCCAGAATTTCAGAAATTAAGAAAGCAGTGTTGAGATCTACTAATAATCAGATCAACACCTACACACGAATCACAAGATTAGTATCCACAGTCCAATAAATCGTTGAACTTATGATAAAGAAGCGAAAAATGAAAATTTTCACCTGTCTCAGTAAAGATCTATCAACAACTAACTCAGATTACACCAGATCTGAGACATGCAACACACTTCCAGAATAGATCTGAGTGAGAACCTGGATCTGATACCACTGTGAGGCCCGAAATGACCTTGCTCAGATCCTATGGAAGACAAATGTCAGTAAACACCGGTGAAACAATGTAGTGTATAAACAATCTTGCATGTAGCAAATAATTGAACAAAACACAGAAATCCTGTTATCCGAAGACAGTGCGCTGGTGGATCTATCACAATCTCGCAGAAACCGACAAGGACACGAGCCGTCAAAAAATATGTCTCAACAGTAACCATCTCTCAACACTTGACAAATGAAAAGTAATCGGTTCAAAAGGACGATAAGAGGACGAGGAGTCCAGATCTGTGCTCAGATTAGGATTTGGACTAAAGAATCGGTCAAAAAAGGCGAAAGAAGCAGCGAGTAAAAGTAGGGTTTCGGCCGTATAAAGAGATACAGAGAGTTGTAGCGAGATAAGAGTGAAAAGTAACGAATGAGTTACAGGCCGAGCATATATATATAATGGACCAAGAGGCAGCGGACGAAGACGGGCTGAAATTAAATGACAGGCCCAAACTTTCAATACATGATACTGGACCCGGATAAAAAAAAGGAGATGACAAGTAATGGTTCGGCCCAGCAACCCCAAATAAGTACAATCGAAGCTCAAAGATACAAACCATGCCCATATAGCAACTGTAATCTGAGAATCGAGGTTGAGTAGATGGTAATCCGGGTATTTGAATTTAAATCTCCAGGTTATCCGACCCAATTGACAATTTCGCAAGTCATATTAAAGCCCGAAGACTTAGACTTGAAATATTTTAACATCGTCCAGCACATATGTGTTCAAGCGACGTGCACGGGTGATTTAAACAAGTAAACACACAATAATAGAGTTAACAAAATATAGGTCACAAATCAAAATTCCAACAATTTTGATTTGTGTCGATAAATTTGGTCAAACCTCCCAAATCCCCCATTTTTTCCCTGAATTTGATTGGGAGCGCAAAAATAATCCCCCGAAATTGGTTTGTTATGGAGTGTTACGAATTTTTTTTGTTGTAAATGACAAAACAACCCTCCAAAACATCCTTTCGTCTTCATTTCTCCCGTCTTCAATTATCCTTCATTTCTCCCGTTCGTCTTCATTTCTCGTTCATCTATCTCTATTTGTCTTCATTTCTCATTCATCTCTTTTTGTTCGTCTTCATCTCTTTGTTCGTCTTCAGTTCTCCTTTCTTGTTTCTCCTGCGAAACCTAAACACATCCTCCCCTTCGTCAAGAATCCTACTGCGAATTGAACCTTCACGAATTCAACCCGTGAATAATCCAACGAGAATTCAAGCTTTGTTTTCCTAAAGGATTCAACCAACGCAAGGTAAATTTATAGTCAATTTATGAACCCTAGTCTAGTATTCATAGCTAATTCTTTGAATTTACAGTTAATTCTATGAACCCTAGTTTTCATGAATTGTTTTTTTGGATTTATTTCAGTTTGAAATTGTTTGAAATGTTTTTTTTGTATGAACCCTAGTCTTTGTTTGGATTTGTATCTACAAATTTATGTTTATATTTTCCCGAACATTACTGTCCTTAATTGCATTCCTGTTCTTACTTGCATCAAATTTTGTGTGAAGTATGTTTACTTGCATCCAATTTTGTGTGCAGTATGTTGACCCTCTTACTGTTTGTCTGCAATATGTTTACTTCCATCCAATTTTTCCGAACAATACTATTATTGCTTGCATTCTTGTTCGTACTTGCAGATGAAGAAAAACAGCTACAAAACACCAAGGGGGAAAGCCAAAGTTAGTGCACCCGAAAAATCACCTGGTGAAATGCCAGCTCTGATGGAGGTTTGCCAAAGTTCACCTTCTGATATGAGAGTGGTTTCGCCATACGTGCTGGGTAGGCACCCAAATCCAATTCAGAAACAGTAAATGAGGACCCTATGGACATAAGGGCTGAATATGGGGTATCTTTTGAAGACGTAGAGGAGCAACATGGGGAAAGTCCTACCAAAGCCCCATGATGCAAAATAACCAGCCCAAGTGAGGACGGAGGTAGTGGAGTAGTCAAGAAAAAGGGAGAGGAGGAAGGTGTGACTCCAATCGGAAGAGCAAGCATTGGTGGATGCCGCGAAAGAACTGGTGAAAGAAGGAATGAGTAGCCAAGGAGGGTTCAAACACGGATTCCTCGTGTCATGTGCTGAGAAGATTTTCATAAAGGTAAGAGGGAGCACTATTCATGTTGTGCCACACGTGAAATTCAAACTCCACGTGTGGAAGAAGACATATGATCTGCTATCTGATTCAAAGCTGCTGCGTATACATACTATTTTTATGCATAATTCATACTTACTGTCATTTCGCCTTTTACAATTCATTAGTAGCTGTCGTTTTGTATTTAATGCCTGTACAAAACAACACGCATTTTTAAAGCAATACATGTAAAACGACATTTAGTATTGCACTACGTATAAAACCACTATGTATGCCTAGACTTATTCTATCTGATTTCATGGCCATGAGCGGGTATCTATGGACCAGACAAGTCATCAGGTTGTGGTTGAAGATGAAACAACGTGGGCTGGTATTGTTAGGGTAAGATATAGTTTTGTGATTGTGCATTATATAGTTTTGTGATTGTGCATTATATACTTTTATCTGTGGTTGAATTCATTATTGAACAAGTTGCATTCTGTGATAACTTTGCTTATGTGCATTGTGGTTTAAATTACTGAACATATACTAGATTAATTCATGCTTACAAATGTTGTGGCATCCATTCGTCAGCTCAGGCATATTGCATATCAGAATGCAGAATGCAGAAGCAGTCTGCATTCTGTGATCAGAATCGGAATGGAGTATGATTTTGCATTCTATGTTTGCATTCTGCATTCTAATTACAGAATGCATTCTGAATAAAGAATGCAGAAGCAGACTGCATTATGTGATCAGAATGCAGAATGATCCTGCATTGTGCATTCTGATTATAGAAAGCATTCTGATCAGAATGCATTCTGATTACAGAAAACATTTTGATCACAGAATGCATTCTGTGTTTGCATTTTGATGAACAAGTTGCATTGTGATGGTTTTATTTATCTATTGTAGGCAAATTTGGATTACAAATTACTCAAGGGAAAACCATTTCTGTTGTATGAAGATTGGTGTGAGATCTTCGAGAAGTATAGGGAAACTGGTGGATACGCACGAGATGATGGAGACATTGTTGTGACGAAAGGGTCCAAAACTGTTGATGAGGAAGAGGACATTCGAAGTAGCGAGGACGCTGGGGTTATAGAAGCAGTTCCTAGGGCTCGTAGGAATAAAGGTAAACGGCAAATGCCTGCAGAGGATGGAAAAGCATGCTGCTACTCGGAGATCAGGACTTATGTTCAAACACTCCATGCTCCTCCTATTGACCCACCATTGGATGTTGCAAAGCGGTTGATGGATGGTTTGAGGCCATACACACAGTTTAACGTATGGACGTGGTCTGCCATCGTGACATACCTTCTGGATAATGTCTCTGCCCGTCAAATATGGATGATACTTGAGAATGATGTTCGTGAGGAGTGACTCTGCCATCTGGTCGAAAAACTCAATGTTGAACAGCCTATACAATTTCCGAAGCCAAAGTGAACCAGTTTTATGTTGTGTATGAACATACATTTCGGTATTTAAGTTCTAAACTTGTTGTTTTTGGGGAACTGGTTGTTGTGAAGACTGTTATCTTGTTTTGAAGACTTGTTTTGTTGTTTTGGAATACTGGTTTGGTTATTTGAATACTTCTTTCAAGTTTCTGATACAGGTTTAATCAGGTGATATTTTGTTTACTTTGGTTGAGCGGAATGAAATGTTGATACAGGTCGTTTGGAAATTAGGGGTATTTTGGACAGTTAACCATCATTTAACTGTTCAATCAGCCTAAATCCAATACAAAGTAAACACGCGAGACCGTAACTACCGCAATCAAAATCAAACTGGAAAAGTTATTTACTACATTTAATGTTGATAACTTTAACGCTCCAAATTAAAATCACACTCAAAAGCTTAAGTCTTCTGTAAACGGGGCCTATGTGAGTCGTAGCAATCCGGAAGCATCGCTCCATCAACAACAACATGCAAGAATAGTAGAAAGCATATCTTCAACAATTGTAAGATAACAAAAGAGGTAGGGGAAGAATGGCAAAATTGGCTCGAATTACCTCCCACAATCGACCGTCTGCTCCTGCCATTGACTGAGCTTGTGGCAAACAAACCGGACATGATCAAAGGATAAATATGGGAAGCTTTTTGGTTCTGCTTCATGTGGAATATATGGCAAATAAGGAATCGCTCGATCTTCGAAGGAATCGCTGCAAAAAAGGAAGAGATTATTCAAAGGATTAAGATCACAATATGGGAATTCATCACGGTGAAGATGAAGATAGCATCGGACAAGGACGGAACTAGGGGGTGGCGGGCCCATGCTACAGCCAAAGCCCGATTTTGAGTTCTCCAAGAAAATAATAGGCTCGAATTAGGCCTGCCCCAACAAAAAAAATTAGCCAGGGTTCAAATATGAGCTTGGTTCCGCCATTGGCATTGGACATCGCACTCATCAGTTGGAAAATTAGCCCGAGAATCATTCTTGGACTGGGCTAAATTTGGAATCATTTTGGGCTGGGCTAGCTATGTAAATAATTTTGGGCTGGCCAGCTTTGTAAATGTGTAAATAATCTCATCTTTAATTAATACAAAAGAGTTTATAGGATAGTGTTTAGATTTGTACGACAAGTTATATCAATTACAAAATAACATTTTAACACTCGTAATACATCGTTTAAGGCTAGAGTTAAGTTTGTTGCTCTTAAAATGCTTATTTAATAGGATTTTAGTTTTTTTAAAGGCGAAGTCGCCAAAACCAAAATCTATGATTTTAATACAATTTTGTGATTTTTTTGTCATTAATTTTAATGTAAATTTTTTTTTGAGTTAATGTAATTAATTAAGGTTTATAAATTGTAAAAATTGGACAAAGCTCATGTTTAATTATTCTAATTGACCACATCTTTCGCATTTCTTTTATAATAATTTTTTTATAGCCTACATTTCTTTTACTATGATGAATATTATGATTTATGACCAGGGTTTGAGAAAGCGTTGGGAGATCTATGTACATTGGTAGTTTAGGTGGCCTGAGCGGCTGCCTAGGCGGTGTGCCCAACTGCCGATAAATTTATTTTATTTTATTTTATATAAAATTAATAAATTTAAATGATTTAAAATAAGAAATGTAATATATGTGAATGCATACCAATAAAAAATTAATCAAATATAATTGAAGTGAGTCATATTCATAACACGTAAATTCGGATTTTTTTTAATCTCATATTCATGTACTATAAACTTCTCATCGATCATGTGAATTCAGTGTTGATATAATTAAAATTATTTTTTGCCAATCTAGTTGTTGTGATCACCGTAGAGGACAAACTGTATATAAATATTTGTTCTATTCCAAATATAAAACAATCGTCCAAAGGATTAATGAGCACCAATGTACAACATTATAGATTTGTAAAAAAATCAATATAATTTATTTTACAAATTTTGGTGTTAGTATAAGTGTTCAAGATGATTACTTTCTTGGTGCCATGTACGACCGCCTTAGTGCCCTAGGCGGCCCTATGCAGTGCCACCAATCAAGATATCAGGCGATAGTCCGACCACCTCTGGACGTCCAGGATAAATTGGGGACTGATTATTTTGACCTCTAAAGATACCATTTGACGGATGAATCATGAATCGGTCGAATTATTGAACATTTACAACTTAACTACCAAAGAGGGATCCAACCTCAAGGGGTTGGCCTAGTGGTGGAGGCTTGAGACTTAAGTCTCCAAAAAGGGATGAGGTCTCAGTTTCAATCCCCACTGGGTGTAAACAATTCTTTGAGACCACGATCGCAGGCTAAAGGCTCAAGACTTACACGGTCCATGTGGATGAATCATTTTACATGAATCCCATGAATTAATCGGACTAAAAATAATTCCGAATACCATAACTATTCAAAAATAGTTAACTACCAAAGAAATGTGAATATTATGACTTACAATACCACGTGCAACATTCTCAGTTTCCTTTCAAATACCCTTTTGGCCCCCCACAGCCCCAGTTTTGACCAAGGGCACAAAAGTTCTTTCAATTAATGCACAAGGTGACAAGGTCGTCCGACTGAATTATGGAAATCAAATAACAGTAATCGTCCCTTTTCTTTTGTCCTGTAAATCGACTGAACCTGAATCCTGATGGGGAGATTCATTGAAATTTGTAAAGAGGGAAATCCAATTTCCTTCATATAAATCTCTTGCAAAGTTTGCCATTCCAATTACAAATGCTGTCTGTTGTCATCGTTGACTCATTTGGCGTGGAGTGGTTAAAGACTCCAGTGACCCACTGCGTAAAAGTGACGCCGTTTCTTCCATTCTATATTCTTTCTGCGATCCCAGATGAAAAGGGCTCTGTAAGACAGCGCGAGGAATCTTGGAAAGGGCTTTTTTTTACAGTGCGTTTTTTCTCGTTCCGGAAACAATCAGAGCAAGAGCGAAATTTATTCATTGATATTTCAGTGTCAGAGGACCCACTCTCAACGCAGCTTCTTTTGTCCTCTCGGCACAATTCCCATCGCATTTCTTCATCTAACACTGCATGCAAACTCAGCAAAACCCACCGTTTCTTCGGCACCTGTTATCTGTTTTGTCACTGATTTCGCATTTATCGCATTCATTAGCAGATTCTTGGAAAAAGGGTATATCATTTACTGAAGTTTAGTGGGTCGGAGTATCCAGGAAGGACTTGTATGCAGCGCCAGTTCAAGGTTCAATTTCTGATAAGATTCTCGTTTCTGGTAAAAAAAAAAAGGAGAATTGCAGTGGTCCTGTGTTTTCTGATTCATTCTGTGTTGATTCCCTAAAGGCCGTTTCACCGTGATAATGGTGTTTTTCAATCTAGATTGATTCCTTCTCCAAAAGACTGGATTTGGATGGATTTTCTTAGTTCGTAGGGCTTTCTGCCGAGAGATGGTGTGAATTTTGTTTGTACAGTGTTTATTGGATTGCCATGAGAGCTTGAACTTGTTGATGAATTTTGACTTGGTTGCTCTGTGTTTTTTTTATCCCTCTCTTTGTCGGTGGCTTCTCGGTAAAGTATTCATGATTTCAATGATTTATTCAATTTCCTTCTGTTGGATTTCTAGTTAAATTGTAAGGCCGAGAAATCTCGAGACTCTACGGTACAGACTAAATGGTTGTGGTACAGATGGAGAATCTTGACCATTGGATTGCCATGATTTATTGTTGCATCAATTTAATACTAACAGTGCAGATTCTCGGTCTAGACCCTAATGTAAGGCTTTCCAGTTAAGTTTATGTTCCGTGAATACCATCTCTGATATCAGAAGCTTTTGATTTGAAGTGAATCAGCTCAGCATCTCCTCATGCCTTTTAATTGCTAATATTTACTTAAGCTCCAGACATCTTTCAATTCCTTTTTACAATGAGTCTAAGATAATCTTGGTACCAAGTCGAATGATTCCAAGATTCCAGCATTAACATTGTTTTTGGTCATGGTATATTCGCAAGATAGGTTGGGCCGGTATTGTTGTACATTGAAACTCGGTTATCGAAGTAATAGGTATATACTAAGTAATGCTATGAAATTTCTTGTTTGCTGCATTCAAGCACAAAACTATGATCTTCTCGTTGTCTCATGGGAATATATATTTTTTTTAAAAGCCTACATCGTGTCTGATTTACCCTGTTAACTCCTGTAAAGTATGCTGCCTTGTCATCTTATATTATTGTTCTTTCCTACTTGAATGCATCGAAATAATTTTTTCCCTTTCAATTTCAATGAATATAGAAGGGTGATAGCTGAGACATATAGACTTTTGATGGAAATGTCAATGGTCTTTCATGGTAAACTGATCAGCATTTGTATGTTAGCCCAGTTATGAAGTGACATGTTTTGCAAATCGTCTCCAGTTTTCGATCAATCCAAGCATTTTACTTTAGTAGTTAAGCTTTATCACTGTATTTGGTGTTGAATGACTCGTCTCACATTAAATAATGTGCTGTAGGGCACTTCGGAATCTGAGGAATATATGCTCGTCGATCTACATTCTATTTGATTCAATGGGAGCTTCAGAGTCTAGATTGGACGAGGACAAGGGGTTGCAGCTTTGTCGTGCAAGGAAAAAGTTTATCAAACAAGCACTTAATGGCAGGTGTTCTCTTGCTGCATCTCATATTGCATATACAGAGGAACTCAAAATAATTGGAGCTGCTTTACGGAGATTTGCGGAAACTAATGCTCAAGTTGAATCTTTAAGATCTCTATCCCACGAGCAGCATGTCTCTGTGGAGATATCTCAGTCACCATCGCGACAAGTGGATGCAACACCAAAATTTCCACCATCTCCATCTGCTGTTATATCAAGTCCGCACCGATCTCATCATGTAACATTTACAAGAAAACCTTCTGTGATAATTGAAGAAAAGGCTCCTGTGAATGTTGAGGTATCTGTGTCTTCAACTACTCCTCCGAGCACGACTCCTCTGTCAACTGAAGGACCAGAAGAATCTTCATTTGACACTAGTGCTGTCCATCCAGAAAACTTACCGTGGGATTACTTTGGTCTTTCTCATCCTATTGACAGTCATTTTTCCCCGCAAGCGCAGAAAGTATTTGATCAGGGTATGGGAAATTCTAATGGCACAGAACCTATTAAGATGGAAGAAGAAGCTCCTGAATTGCTAGATGGAGAAGAGAAGTTATCTTCACATGAAATAGAAGAATCTCAGGCTTCTGAAGATGAATTCGATGAGCCCTCCTCATCAACGCTTGTCCGAAGCTTTAAAAATATCAACAGGAGTTCAGAGAAATTGTCTGATGGTGATTCACCTCTTGAAAATACGGAAAGCATAGCATCAGAAATTAAGTTTTCAAACATGGAAAGTGTGAACGAAATGAAAGAGAACCTAGTCGATGGGGATTCATCCATTAGATCATCAGAAAATGTGAAGCCAGAAACCAAGTTTGATAATGTCAATGATCACAATTCTCCTGATTTGTCACCACTAGGAGCTGCATCATCGATGCTCGTGCATTGGACTAATGTCAATATTACCCCGATGGAAAGCAGTGAAGTTGAAGAAAAGGTTGTTCCAAAAGACTTTATTTCAAGCATTAAAGATATTGAACTGATTTTTATCAAAGCATCTGAATCTGGAAAAGAAGTTCCCAGGATGCTCGAAGCAAATAAGTTTCATTTCCGCCCCATTTTCCCTGGCAGAGAGAGTGAGTTCTCTCTTTCTCTCTAGTGGACTCTTTCCATCACTGACTGGATAAAAGCAATTATCTGTACAATTTTATTTGCCAATGCTAGAAGTTAAACTTGCATTTTTAAGATGACTAGGAAATAAAATGTAAATAGATAATTAAGGTCAGTGGGATTGTCGGGCTCTTACTGCCGTCTGTAATACCACACATTCTCTTAGCCATTGAAGAACCGATGATAGGATCTATGTTTTGATGCGCAAAGTTGTGCTCCTATAGTTGCATTCATCATACCTAAGCATCCTAACCGTCATACTGAGATTATGAAATAGGGATATTAATATAATGAAGCTGCAATGCTTTCTTAACCGGCTTATTTTCTGAGGATTGCTGTTTTTATCATCATAATGGTGTATTTTTCTCAAGTTTCCTCTTTTGGCAGGTGGATCAGTTGCCAGTGCCAGATCATTGTTTAAATCTTGCTTCTCTTGTGGTCAGGATCCAAGTGATGTTCCTCATGGTAAGCTTATCCTACTTTCAGTTGGTAGCAATTGCTTAGACACTGGAGCTTGTGAAAGCTAAATTTTATGCTTGCATTACTGGGAGAATTTTGTATAAATTAATTATTTGCACCTGAAGCTGGAAATTTAATGATCAAGTTAGTCGCACCCCAAATCAAGCATGGTACTTGAAACTAGATTTTTCATCCTGTTAAAAGTGGCAGGTTTTCCCTCTCATGATGTGCATTTAAACAGCGTTATCTACTCAATCCGTCTGTTCATGATGGAAAACAGCCTGTTCTGCTTCTTGAGTAAAAGAATGCATGTAAAAGGTTGTCATATTTGAAAAACAATATTTTGGATGTTTTTCAAATGGATATGGTCAAAACATATATGTCATACTTAACTGTGTTACATGTGATACCATTTTCAGTTCAAATTTTATCACGTGAATCATGAAAATTTCATTTGTCAATCCCCAAGAAACTTGTTCTTCAATACCTGTGGTAGCAGTTCATTGGAACCTTCATTTTGTTGGTCTATGACTTGAAGAAGCTTTACAGATACTTTTCAGTAACATAATTTGTATGACCACTGGTTCCTGATAATTGAGGTTTATAGATTGAATAGCTTTTAGTGCTGTGATCTGTTTTTAGATTGAATGGCTCACTCGTTTGATTTAACTCTTATTTAAAGTTGACTTTTATTTTTTAACATGAGGCTCTTTGATTTCACATGTTAAAATAAACTAACCTGGTGCATTGCTCGAATGAAGGCTTTCCACCTTCTCATCCTGTTTCAGTCAGAGCTCTCTGGTTTTCAGATGTAGTTCCCTGAAATTCTCATATCGTTAAAGTGTCTCATGTGTTCCCTGTATAATGATTCAAATGTTCCTAACTGTGCAATGATAAAGATTATCTAGTGTTTGTAAGACATTCGGTATAGTTGATAACTATATCCAGAAATTCTCAAATCGTCATGAATGCTAATTCTGATACGGATTCATGTCTTCCTAACCTTTCGTTGATAACGCGATGTTTATTTGGAATCTTATAATGTCACATAAGCTGTTATGACTCGTCTGTCAATAAAGGACCGGCTGCAGAAGGGAAAAATTCATTTCTTTGTTTTCAATACCTTCCTTTACTGATATGAGATGCGTCTTCGTTCCGTGATTTGTTACTTTATTTAGTTCCTATTGACGTTCCTAAAATACTATTATATCTCATTGTAGAGCCACCTCAAAATTCTGTGAAGTACTTAACTTGGCATCGGACAACATCATCTCGTTCCGCTTCATCAAGGAATCTTCTTGGTGCGAAATCTGTTGATAGTGTTAGTGATCTCGGAGGTGATATGTTCGAGAACTTCTTTATGAATTCAGGAAGTCATGCCTCGACCTTAGACAGGCTGTATGCATGGGAGAAGAAACTTTATGACGAAGTTAAGGTGTGACAGAAATTTGCACTTTGGGGGAAAAAGCCCTTTTTCGTTTGCGTTCGTCTTCTTTCCGTTACTATTGGTAAATTTTCATTGTTTCTGTTGTGGCTGCAGTAAACGTAGTAAGATTTTCCCTGCCATCAGAATCTCTCATCATATTGCGCAACAATTGTGTATTATGTGCTTCCAGATGTGGTTCCATTGTGAGTCGAATTTCTGGTCTGATGTCGGGTTTCCTTTCCGTTACAGGCTTCTCAGCTACTTAGGAGTAGCTTTGATCAGAAGTGCAAAGCCCTTCGCCACCAAGAATCACGAGGAGAAAACACTGACAAGATGCGAGCTGTAGTCAAAGATCTACACACAAGGATCAGAGTTGCTATTCACAGAATTGACTCGATCTCGAAGAAAATAGAAGAAATTCGAGACACGGAGCTTGAACCACAACTTGAGGAGTTAATTGAAGGGTATGTAAGCATTATTCCATATGAACCATTTTCTTTGTTTAACCAAGAAAATTGACCTCTGCCCTTATGCAAGACACAGACACTTCTAATTTGAACCTACTTCAATATAGTTTTTACTAGAGTTCTCTTCACTATTGCTCTCTGTTCGAGAAGGTGGTTGTCTATCCTGCCTTGGCCGATTGCCCTCCGTCCTGCCCGAATGCCGCCTAAGCACCCATTTAGGGATGCCTAAGCGGGCACCTAAACAGACTATGCGCTAGGCTGTCCCTGGCCGTCCATGACCGCCCAACGCTTTCTCGAACACCGCTATTTCTATATTGCTTTTGCAGTTTATATATATGCAAGTGCTAATCAGACTAGCTAAGACATGTTGGGTTGAACCAAATATGATTTAAACGAAATGTCATTGATCTTACTTTGGCATGCTTGATGAACTGTTACCTCTGTTCGAGAAGGTGGCCGTCTAGTTTGCCTAGTTGCCACCTAGGCACTGGACGATCGGCCTCCATCCTGTCCGAATGCTGCCTAAGCGCGGGCGCCTTAGCGACCGCCCAGCGGTTTCTTGAACACTGACTGTTACGAATGATCCTTTAGCAATCAATCTCTATTAGTTTGGTTTACTTTTCAACAACTTCATTTTTATTCCTGCTGCTAACAGATTACGTACGATGTGGGTTGGGATGCTGGACTGCCACAGGCTTCAGTTTCACATCATATCTTTGTCTCATTCCCCTGGAAGAGTGAATACAAGCGTACCATCTGATTTACTAAGGCAGGTAGCCATCCATCTTGAGACCGAACTCAACTCTTTCATATCCGTCTTCACAAAATGGATCGATGCACAGAAACTATATGTGGGAATTATTGACGAATGGCTCTTAAAGTGCGTTTGGGTCCCTCGAAACACCTCCAAAAGGAATAGACGGATGAAACCTCCGGCGGTCCGTAACTTTGGCCCACCCATATACATGATTTGTTCTGCCTGGCTTGATTTGATCAAGGAACTGCCTTCTAAAGGAGTCATAGAATCAACCAGGGATCTGGCAGCCGAAGTTGCGAAATTTCTGCCCCGACAAGAGAAAAAATCAGGCAGACATCCTCAAAAGCCTTTAAATGAGGATCACGGTGATTCTGGTATAAATATGTCGAGACAAGGAGCTTCCCCGGAAGGGGTACATGCTTTGGATCGTCTCCATACGAGTCTAGCTGGTTTTCTGGGGCAGTTGAGCAATTTTGCGGAGTTTTGCGTTCTGAAGTACGCAAATGTTAAGCAAGTTTTCCAGGAAGCTAAGAGAAACTATGAAACTTCCAAGTCCCAGCAGGGATAGGTGCTGGCGTTTCACACACGGGAAAAAAAAAAAGATTTGGGACTACAGCGTCAGTTGCATACAGGTATATAGTGTGGCAGATACAAAGAATTTCTTTACATGAGGTATTGAATATATGAGGTAATAATAGGAATAATTCAAGCTGTTGATCATGGGTATTGGTGTATAGGCATGTTAAATAGCCTAATGCGGAACGATAGATGTGGCCGTATGGGATTGAGGAGATCTGCTATGCCGCAAGAATTATGGATTTCTTTCTTTCGGTATAGTATTTTCCGGGATAGAGATTGTGGGGATTGTAAATCAGGTACCTTCTGAAGGTAGATATAGAGATTGGTTGGTTATATGTTTAGGGGTTGATCGTACGGTTTCTTTATGTTTTACATACAAGCGTAATGCCCGTGGCTACAGCCACTGGAGCGAATGGCACCATGTGAAAATGAGATGATTACATTAATATAATTTTGAATTACACGTATACCGTGGACGTTAACATAAAATATGAAGAGATGAAATATGTAAATCCTGTAATCCAAAAAGTGTAAATTTTAGTGAGTTGAAGTATGGTGCAAAACTGTTAACCAAAACTCACTGAATGAGCACCATAAATTCACAGCTTTTGAAAGAAACCGAATATGCTAAAAATGTAACCAAGCTCAACCGAAGGTCTAATGTAGCTAAAAAAATGGAAGAAAAATCGAAATGAGATTCTGAGCTGCAGAGAGGATGAAATATGCTGAATATGCCAAAAAAATGTAACCCACTTTAAAATTGGAAAGTTTCATAAAATGTCATTACCTGAACCAAATTTATTCAACATTCATGAGCAACTGATATACCTACGGCAAGTTAACCTAGAACTTACACCTGTAGAAAGGTCTCCTTAAGGTTAAGTAATGAGTTGAGATTGGTAGTAGAACAAATTTCAAATAAAGGTCAAAGTAATGCCTGAGATTAGAAAGCAGACCTGGTTAATTGAGGAAATATCAAAAATGATCTTATGGAACATGGCAATCTGACGATGGAAACCTTTAGCTGCTAGTTTAGCTGATGATGATGATGTCCATCTAGCGTGCATAATCCCAGCAGAAGGAAAAGTTTTCAGGCTTTGACATGAGTAACCTGCAGTGGGCAATTCATCACCATTTATCAACACATTTGACATCAATAAAAATAACGTACATCCGGGATATGCCTATGAATCGAATTAAACACATGTTTAAAAGCAGTTGGACACTGAAGACATGGATGTCAAAAATAACGTACATCCTAAAATATTGCCCGTGGCTAAAAGCCACGGGTGTGAGAATAATTGTGTAAAGATGATATCTGACATTTAAAATCACCATGCAACAGAAGCAATATTGAAACATCAGCATTATCAACCATAGAAAGCAGAACGGATGTTCGTAGCGGTGTTCAACTGGACAACTCAAATTAAACATTATGTTATAAAATGCCTTAAGCATTGAATTAGAGATTTTAAGATTCATGAAGTATATGAAAACAGGCCTATATATAAGTGCCTATGAAAATAGATGGAGTAATTCCAAAACCATTACTTACCATTTAGAAAAGCAATGCTCAGTGAGCAGTAACAATTGCTAGTTGTCTCAAACAAACCAAATGAAACATCGATGAGTTGCCAAGGGATCAATAGCATCAATGCAAGATAAGGAAACAAAGGAGACAACTATTTCACGCAACATCCAGAAGATATTGAAATGGTAACTCAATATCTAAGGTAGAAGTTCAAAAACTAACCTGCACATTGCCACATGAAGCAACAAATAAAACTCTAAAGTACTAATACATTCAGATGCAAAAGTCTAACAACAGCAGGAAGGAAAAACATAACACACAACAAAGAATATTTTGATCGTATCAATAGTTATCACATAGAAGAAATCCAATTGCGAAGAACCCTCAAAATCATCAATAAAATTCAAGTACACACTTCATTTCAAGATAAAACAATTAGTACCCATGAAGCTGGCACTCCGTCAAAGCTAATGGATAATAGAGATCAATGGTTACATGACAATAACACCGAAATATATTTAAAACCTGAGTGTAGTTCACCGAGCTGTTGATCTAGTGGGAGAATTGTTCACTGAGCGGCTCCTTTTCCTCTTTAACCCATTGCTCTCATGGGCTCTCCCTATCCACCATTACCCGTCTTCTTTGTTCTCCCTACAAATTCTAGTGTCTTCCCCCAGGTGAGCCCTCTGCTCGCAGCCTGAGCCTTGCACATCCCATAACCGAGTTGCACAACCGTGGTTTTTTTCTCATCCTTTGTTTGCCATCTTCATCCTTCAATCTGCACTAAACCTTCATTTATTTATAAGCAAAAGCATCTTCACAATCAGAATCAGAACTTCACATCCAATTACAACCATAGAAACAGTTAAAGAACTTCAAGAATTAGTCATTCAGATCAAAACAATTGGATATTCAAGTTAAAGTGTCTAAGCTTACCCAGAAAGCTCCCTGTGTTCCTGCATCATCCTATTAGATATCGAGATTGCTTTAACCGGATGAATGTACGGTCACTGGCTCCAATGTCAAAATTAAGAATTGCAAATGATGTGGTAAAATCAGTGTCAAAATAGAAAATAAATACATTCACAAATAAAAATACTTTGATCAAACAATGGTGCATATAGTTTCGGACACGATTAGATTCCTACTCTCCATACAGTAGGACTTGGTGCTATTAAGGTTAAGCTTGAAAACAGAAATATGTTTTGCCCAGGAACGTGACAATCTACAAAAACGCGGTGTAAAAACACAGTGCGCGCAATTATGCAATTCATCAACATCCCAAAAATTCAGTCGGAAACGGCTCTGAATCGGAGCGGGTCTAAAACGCAGAGAAGAAGAAAGGGTCTAAGCCGAAACATACCCGCCAGTTTGACCTTCGGCGCCGGAAACCTAAACCGAAAACTTTTCACCAGTGGCGTCGGAAATGGAGCGGAATGAATGGAGCGAATAGAGAAGTAAAAAGTGAAGAGGCGCATGAACGGACGTTGTGATCTTTGCACAATAAAGTCTCGGACGGTGGGATGCGTTCGGCTAAGAAGGAAGAAAGCGCCGTTTTGTGCGAGAGGTGTGGTCGTTTAACCTCCCCATTTGTAGATATTGATATGACAAGCAGAATTTATCATCACTTGGCATAATTTCATCAGTCAGTGAATTACAGGTATTTAGACCGAGTTGTTTTCTTTCATGATGAGCATTCACCACGTCCGAGCCAGTTCAATCTGCAACTTTCTTTCTTCGGAGACACCCACATTTGATTCTCCTATGTGGAAATCGAAGTATGTGCACGCCGAGCCTTGGCTGGTACAAAGTAAGCATTTTCCCCCTCGGTAAGTAACATTACTCTAAATGGATTGTGTTTATAATGAATTCCATTGCTATAGAGTAATCTAATTTTTAAGTCTCCTGCAGGGTCTCAGAGACTATCGATTCAGTGTGGGGTTCGCTTTAGGCCCTGCATTGACATACACAAGGTTAGGTTTGTTAATTTCTTGCATTAGTGTGATTGTTTCAGGCCACTTTTTATTTTCTCGATGACATAGCCTGTGGTGACCGTACCATTTCCTTATGAGAATTTAGTGGGTTTTACAATTGTTAATAAATGGAGTTAATGATGTCCCATTTTGATTTCAGAGGTGGATCTGTCCTGACATTTTAAACATGTACAGAAACGGGTGGAAATAAGTAATGTCAAGCGTAATCTGGTAATCCGGACGGGTTGTCCTAGTGCTTGAGGACCTCAATCTCACAATTGGAGATTCAAGTTCGAATCCCACTGGAAGCAACAACTCGTTTGGGCCACGACCTCAGGCTACGGCCCGCAGATCGCCCGTTTAACGGGGGGTCGTCGCGTGAGAACCCTATTGGGAGTAGTCAAGTCCGAAGGACTTGGATATCCAATAGCATACAAAAAAATAGAATGTCAAGTGTCACCTAAACTGAGGATAAAGGTTCAAACTGCAGAGCTTTGAGACCTTAA
>JAOYMZ010085701.1:0-11143 GCA_025802335.1 Pinguicula primuliflora
TACCGACTCACTACTCCCACTGCATGTGCAATGTCTGGTCTGGTACAAATCATCGCGAACATTAAGCTTCCCACTGCTGATGCATACGGTACTCGAGACATCTCCATCCTCTCTACAGTCAAGTAAACCAGTCTCTGCTAGCAAATTCAGAATGTATTTCTGCTGGGCAATATAGATGCACTGCTTGATCTCGACACCTCAATTCCAAGGAAATATTTTAGCATCCCTAGGTCTTTCATTTCAAATGCATTGAATAAATTCTTTCTCTAGGCTTCAATCTCATCGGTGTCATCTCCGGTGATCACCATGTCATCAACATAGATAATCAAACATGTAATCCCCTGACTCCTGCATTTCAGGAACAATGTATGGTCTGAGTTGCTCTGAGTGTATTTATACTTCATTATAGCAATGGTAAATCTTTCAAACCACGCTCTAGGTGACTACTTCAATTCATAGAGTGCTTTCCTCAATCTGCATACTTCCCCGGGACAAAAATCACTTGAAAAACCTTGTGATCCATCCATATAAACTTCCTTTGTCAGATCTCCATGTATGTATTCTTCACATCGAACTGATGTAGGTTCCGATCAAGATTAGCAGCTATTGAAAAAAGAACTTTGATCATATCCAATTTTGCAACAAGGGAGAACGTCTCTGAATAATCAATCTCATAAGTCTGTGTGTAGCCTTTGGCCACAAGTCGGACTTTGTACCTCTCAATAGATCCATCTGCTTTCCGCTTCACTGTGAATACCCACTTGCACCCTCCAGGTTTATTTCCTGGAAATAGTTGACATTTCTCTCAGGTACAATTTTTCTCTAGAGCTTTCATTTCTTCTTTCATTGTTGCCTTTCACTCCGAACTTTCTATAGCTTCAATTTCACCCGTGGGTACATCATCAGTGTATATTACAGTAGTGAACGCTCGTGCAGACTCAGATATGCTCTCACTGATCAAATCGGCCACGGGATACCTTTGGGACCTAGAATCATACTCCAGACTATATTTCTTTGGCTTCACACCTCTAGTAGTCCACTGGGGAAGAAGAGTATACCTTGGAGTAACAGGGCTACATCCTGCATCAATGTCAATCATAGAATCCAACGAGATAGTCTTAGGAGAAACTGTACTTCCCTGGACATCCAGTGAGGACAATAACTGAGATGGCTCTTCCTGTTTGGGCTTTTCTCTGTCAACGTCGTGGTCCGGTGTGGATGGCCTTCTGGACTCATGAGATAGCTCTTATGCGTGAGGCACATGAATCGATGTGGGTAAAGGTGATGATGTGGCTAGTGCGTGAGGCACATGAGACACCATAAGTGCCAGATTTCCACGAGATGATGGATCTGGGCTAGGCACATAAGGCGCATGAGTCGACTGTGGCGGGGACTCACCGGTCTCCCCCTGACTCAGTGATTGAGATAGGGATATATAGAAGTATTCCATTTCCACAAAATTACAGTCCATAGCCTGATTGAGGGTTATAACACCTATACCCTTTTTGAGAGCCCTCATACCCCACAAAAACACACTTTTCTGCACAGGCATCAAACTTTAAATATTTACTTTAGGGATATGAACATATACAATGCACCCGAAACCCGTGGAGTTAATGACATAAATGAGTAAAATCGGAAAGTGTCTGAATCGGGGTTCGGAATTTCAAAATCTGTGTAGGCAAGCGATTTGCTAAATATACCAAAGTGGTCACCGCCTTAGGCCTAAAACTAGATGGTACCCGGGATTCAATTATCAGGGCTCGAGTTATCTCTAAAAGAAATCTATTTTTCCTATCGGCTACCTCATTTTGTTGTGGGTAGTAAGGATAAGAAGTTTGGTGTATCCGCCCTTTTCAGAGCAAAATTTTTTTCATCTGAATATTGACATATTCACCCCCATTGTCAGATCGAAGAGTTTAGATTTTTGTGTGAAACTGGGTGGAAATCATTTTGTAAAAATAGACAAACTTTTCGAATACTCCAAACTTGTTTTTCATAAAATAAACCTAGGTCATGCGAGAGCAATCATCAATAAAGAGCATATAATATCTCGACCCCTATCCCCCAATAACAGGATCTGATCCCCAAACATCGGAATGTACTAATGAAAATATATTGGATGCACGAGTATGAGTAGATAAAAATGATTGTCTATGGTTCTTGGCCAAAACGCAAGTCTCATAATTAAAAGGAATAGTAGAAAGTTTAGAAAATAGTTGACGAAGTTAGGAGTGAGAAGGATGACCCAGACGACGATGCCACAACCAACTTTGAGGGTCAGGTGACCCACGAGTCAGAAGTGTCCTCCCCTCCGAAGCCACTTCATCAACGTAGTATAAGCCACCCCATTCAGCGCCACACCCAATGATTTTCTTCGAATGGATATCCTGTAAAATACAGAAAGTCGGAAACATCATCACCACACAGTTTAATTCTCTGGAGATATGACCAATAGAGAATAATTTATATGATAGAGATGACACATATAAACATTTGGACAATTTAATTGAAGGGGATATCTCAATTTTTTCGGCGCCCTTTACGAGAACATAAACACCATTTGCAATCTGGACCACCTTTTTCGAAGTTTTTTCCATCTCAATAATATCCGACACATCATGGGTGATAGTATCGGTAACCCCAAAATCGAAAATCCATTACATTATTTCCTGGAAATAGAATTTTTCACCACACGTGCTGCAAAAATATTAGTCTCATGTAATGTCAAATAATCAGGCCCAAAAGAAATAAATGTATTTGGCCCAATTTCACATTTTCCTTCCTGGATCGGCCCATCATCAGAAAAATCTGCAGAATTACCAAAACATCCGTCTGGAAAAAATTTGGCAGAACAGATAGGGGGTATTTTGGTACTTTCACACCTCCACTCCCCTTGCTATTTATACCTGGACCGACAGGGTTGTGGGAATCGAATCTCCGTGAATTCGGGCTTCGACCTCATCGATTCAGATCCCTAAATTCGCAGCTCTAGCTCTGATGACTTCTTCTGGGCAATTCTCGTCTCCGGGGTGGTGGCCATCATCAAATACAGCAACGCGGCCACCTCACCATCCATAGCTGGACCGGCCACCCCTTCTTCCGCCATGATTCGACCACTGGTAACTCTGTAATTTGCAGCACTCCCATTTCCAGTGTCTGTAGATTTGACAGTGTTCGCAATAGGGACTATGGGGTGATGACCCACAAGCATTTCCAACATTGTTTGACCGCTTTTCCCACTGTTGCACCACCCCAGCGGTCCCATCGGCCAATTGTGCAGTCCGAGTTTGTTCTGGTTCGTATAATGTTAGACCTGTCCCGATTTCGCCCGAAGATGTTTGATTCATCCTATTGGCAACAATGACAGATGGGGATTTCAAGATCTAACTCCTCGTGGTATCCCGACGAATTATTGCATATGCAAGGTTTACTGAGGGCAACGGGAATTCGTTTAGTATGTCCCGCATAATCGCGTCGTATCCAGGATTCAACCCTGCCAAAAACTTGAACAGGCGGTGGTCATTCTGCAGTGTGTTATGCTTCTCGAAGTCTTTTACACATTCCATAGGATTTGAACGTCTTCTGTCAATCTTGGTCCATAGGGAGTTGCTTTGGGAATAATAGTCTTCTAACTACAACGACCCCTATACAATCATGTCTGCTTTTGTCACCAACTCAAAAATCTGGAGTCTGTCTCGCCAGTATTGAAAGTTCTTGTAAGAATCTTCCATAGTTCATATGAATCTGAATTGTATATGAACTCTGTAACCAGTTTCCTATCAATGGACTTTGTGATCCATTGGGAGACTTGAGTGTCTTTCTATCGCCATGAGTAGTACTCAGGATCGTCTTTGGCCGGTTCCTTGGCATCGCCAATGATATATTCCAGTCGACCCTTGCCGATAATTGCCAATTTCATCATCTTAGCCCATAGGATGTAATTGTTGTCGTCCAGTTTTTCGTTGATGATGATTGATGCATTCTCTTCATCTTTCGGCTTGGTTGCTTCCTTCTGAGACCTAAAAATTCTTCAAACTTTTGAGTAAGGAGATTTTGTATCTCCGATTGAGTCATGGCTAATTCGCCCATTTTGTTGCTCACGTTTCATGGTTGCCTTTCACCGTAGATTTGCTATGCGTAGATGATGAGCATATACACATCGATTGTGGAAGTGGGAGTAAAGAGGTTTAAATAAGAATGTGGGTTAAAATTAAATCACCTTCGCCTCAATGTTTTTATGAGGATAACCCACATACCTACCAAATTAATCCCGCACGCACACCCACACACACGAGACCCATAAAATGTGGGCTCAATTCATTCAAAGCTCGCTGACCCTCGAGATTTGGGTCAGGCGGCCCGAAACCCAAATAATGGGCAGAGCCAAATTTCTTCAAAGGTACTTAGAACCGAATAATGGGTTAGGCCAGATTACTACATGATATCGGAACAGGTTCCACTATATTTATACGGTGTGGGTGTTCAAGTCCAACGGAACTTGCTTAGTCGGACTTGAGGGGGAGTGTTGAAACTGTCCCACACCGGTTGTGGAAGTGGGGGTAAATATGTTTAAATAGGAATGTGGGTTAAAATCAAATCACCTTGGGTTCGGAGTTTTTATGAGGATAATCCACATACCTACCAAATTAACCCGCCCGCACACCCACACACACGAGATCCACAAGATGTGAGCTCGATTCATTCAAAGCCCACTGACCCTCGAGATGTAGGACGGGTAGTCAGAAACCCGAATAATGGGCCGGGTCAAATTTCTTTAATGGCAAACCCGAATAATGAGTAGGGCATGATTTCTGCAAAAACAATGTCCTCCATCAAACCCATGTAGCTCAACTAGTGAGTTTGGTACCTACTAATATGGAGGTATAGGGTTCTATATTTTGAATAATGTCCTCTTTTCAAACACTCAAATTCCTCGTCATTATAATACGGTGAAAGATGATAGGGAAATTTGTAATTTCTGTGGATGATTAGAAGTCAGACTAAATTTTGGGATGTACATCCGATGGTGACTTTGGTGCTGTCGATGGATTTTGCTGTCAAAAGAAATTTGTTCATTATTCTATTTTTTTTGTTAAGCAAAATTTTTATAAACTAAACATTTGCATTTGTTTCGCAACGATCCTCCCTTAGGGGAAAATCCCATAAGACAAGGCCCTGATGCTAATGTAAAAAACTTTCTCATCTGCTGGCTTTATCTATTTCCATGAGTAATTTTATGGTCCAGAATTTTAGAATCAGATTAATGATGTTAGGTCCAGGATGGTAATCGTGACCATTGATTCACAATACTTGAATGGTCAGGATTACCATCCTGCATCTAACATCATTAATCTGGTCCTAACATTCTGAATTGAAAAATTAGGCCTATTTCCATATTCTAGCATGTATTTTTCTCAATATCAAAGTAGACGAGAGATCTTGTCCTCTAAATTGGAATTCATTGCGTGTTGTCCATATTGTGATATTGCCCAGTTGACGGAAAGACATATTGCTCTAAGCATTCACAACAATTCCTGCAGGTTTCCTTAGCTCGAACCCAATTAATGGTAGTCCCTTGTCTTTGTGTGAAAGATGTATTGTAGAATTGTATGAAGAAGACACATGAGTTTTACATGGTTCGGGAGAATTCTCTACTTCACGGTTGGATCTGGTTGATCTCTTCTATTCGTTATATTTTTTCTCTTCTGCATTACACGGTTATATAGATTACAATCCCCTCAATCTCTATTTTATTCTCTAATACTCCCCCTCAAGTTAGACCTGGGATGACCAACGCCTAACTTGCTCAAAACATCATGAAACATACGACCATTGACCGCCTTGGTCAAAATATCAGTCAACTGGTCATCTGATCACACAAACGGTAGTGTGATAGCTCCAATTTCTAGCTTCTCTTTGACGAAGTGTCGATCCACTTTCATATGCTTGGTCCTATTATGTTGGACCGGATTTTGAGATATATGTATAGCTGCACGATCATCACATCTTAGGGTAAGAGGTTCGGAGGGTGCATAACCCAATTCAGTCATCAGTTTCCTCAACCATAATACCTCTGTCCGGCCGCGTGCTACACCTCAAAATTCTACCTCAGCACTTGATAATGCAACGACTTTTTGCTTCTTGCTACGCCAAGTGACAAGGTTTCCACTAATAAATGTGAAATATCAAGAAGTTAACCTGTGATCCACTGGATTGTTGGCCAAATCGACATCTGTATATGTTTCAATTCTCAAATGTCCATTCTTCTTGTACAATATTCCGGTTTCAGGGGAACCTTTCAGATATCTTAGAATCCTGAGTGCCGCCTCCATATGTTCTCTATGAGGGTCATGCATGAACTGGCTCACCACTCCAACTGCATAAGCAATATCAGGTCGTGTGTGGGACAGATAGATCAATTTTTCCACCAAATGGTTGTATCTGCTCTTTTCTGCACTTTCTGCTCCTTCAATCATTCTTAGGCCATGATTCACCACCATGGGTGTGTCTGCGGGTTTATTCTCAAGTAACCTAGTTTCTGCAAATAAGTCAAGAATATACTTTCTTTGGGATGTATAAATACCCAATTCGAGCACGCTACCTCAATTCCTAGAAAATGCTTCAACATCCCTAAATCTTTCATCTCGAATTCCCCGAATAAGTTTTCCTTGAGTGTTTCGATCTCCTCTCAATCATCTTCTGTAATCACCATATCATCTACATAGATAATCAAACAAGTGAGGCCTTGAGCTCATCTCTTCAAGAACAGAGTGTGGTCAAAATTACTCTGAACATATCCATACTTCTTCATGGCCAAGGTAAACCGTTCAAACCAAACTCTCGGGGATTGCTTCAAACCACATAATGCCTTTTTTTAACTTGCAAACTTCTCCACGTCTAAACTCATCAAAGAATTCAGGAGGGCCCTCTATATGTACTTCTTCATTCAATTCTCCATGTAGAAAAGCATTCTTTACATCAAATTGGTATAAGCACCAGTCAAAATTCACGACAATAGAAAATAGAATCCGAATAGTATCCAGCTTCACAACTGGTGAGAATGTTTCAGAATAGTCTATTCCATTAGTCTTTGTATAACCTTTTGCCACCAGACGAACCTTGTATTTTTCTACTGTTCCATCCGCCTTCTGTTTCACTGTATATACCCATCTACCCCCCATTGGTTTCTTCCTGGGAGGCAGCTCACATCTTTCCTAGGTACAGTTTTTCTTCAAAGCATTCATCTCTTCGTCCATCGCACGTTTTCACTCAAGACTCTTCATGGCCTCAACTTCATTCTGGGGAACCTCATCAGTATAAATAGAAGCAGCAAAAGTTTTAGCAGTATCAGATAGGCTTCCCCTTACCAGATCAGCCACAGGATACCTCTGAGACCTAGAATCATGATCAGGCTTATACTTCTTTGGTTTCACTTCCCCTAGTAGAGCGGGGAGGAAGAGTGTACCTCGGCATCATGGGCTCACCTGCATCATAGTCAGTTACAGAATCTAGAACGGGAGCCTCAGAGGGAACTGTACTTACCTGAACATCCAGAGAAGAAACTAGCTGAGGAAACCCTTCGCGATCCGAATGTACTATATTGATGTAGTGTGCTTCGGAAGACAATCTCCCCATCTCATGAACCATAGGAGGTGGAGATGTAGCTTGTGCGTGGGACACATGCATCTGAGCGATGTGACACAAATCTGGTCTCGACACGTGAGGCATATGGGTCGACTGTGGCGCTATAGCTGGACTGGAAGCTAGAGTGGGGTCGAGCCAATCAAGAGAGTCACCTCTTTTCTCCCCCCAATCTCTTGATTGGTAATAGTACTCAGTCTCAATAAAGTTGCAATCCATAGTGGTAATAACCCGACAAGTTTGGGAATTATAACACCGATACCTCTTCTGTAATCCTCCATACCCCACAAATACATACTTCTCAGCACATGCATCAAATTTAGAACGATTAACTTTAGGGACATGTACGTAGACAGAGCACCCAAACACCCTTGGGTTTAAAGACAAATACGGGGGAACTTGAGTAAAATCAGATAATGTCTGGATAGGGATTCGAAATTGAGAATTTCAGTGGGCAATCTATTTGCTAAGTACACAGAAGTAGATATAGCTTTAGGCCAAAAAGTGGACGACACATGTGACTCAAACATTAAAGCACGAGTAATCTCAAGGAGAAAACAATTTTTTCTCTTAGCAACACCATTTTGAGAGGGGAATATGAACACGAGGTTTGATGCAACAAACCATTTTCAGTACAAAAGATTTTCATTTGGTGATTGACAAATTCACACCATTGTCAGAACGAAATATTTGAATTTTGGTGTCAAACTGAGTAAAAATCATGCGATAAAATTGGACGAATTTCTCAAAGACCTCAGACTTGTTTTTCAACATATAAACCCACGTCATTCAAGTGAAATCATCAATAAATAATATGAAATATCGTAATCCTTGCCCCCAGTAATAGGTGCAGGCCACCACACATCAGAATGAATTAATGAAAATATTTTCTGAATACGAAATGTTTTGATAAAAACGGATGTCTATGGCTTTTAGCCAGAATGTAAGTTTCACAATTGAAAGGAAGATTCGAAATTTGAGAAAATAGACAACGAAGGTAGGACTGCGATGGGTGACCTAAACGACGATGTCATAGCCAACTTTGAGGATCAGATCATCCACGAGTGAAAAGTGTCCATCCCTCGGAAGCCACTTCATCAACATAGTACAAGACATCTCGCTCAGTGCCACGCCCAATTATTTTCTTCGTATGGACGTCCTGCAAGATACATAAATTAGGTACATCATAACAACACAATTTAGCTCCTTCAAAATATGACTAATTGAGAGCAACTTATACGAGAGAGATGGAACGTAGAGACATTTTGATAACTTTATGAAAGGAGAAATTTCAATGACTCCGACACTTTTAACCGGAGAAAATGTACCACTCGTTGTTTGGACTACTTTCTTCTGAGTTTTCTGCACTTCAACAATATCAGATAATTCATAAGTAATGGTGTCAGTCGCACCACAATCAAAAATCAATTCCGAATTTTTCTTTGGGCTAAAAAACCATCCAGAATTGAAATGGGCTTGATTTTCTGTTAACTGGGCTGCAGAAAAATTTTAATTATTTGAATTAGAAACAGGCCCACTGATTTTCGACCCAATTGCTGATTTTAGCCCAATTTCCACTTGATCCTCCTCTTTACCGAAACACCCCTGCGCAAAATACTTAGCAACAGAAAAAATCTGAGGGCATTCTCGTCTTTTCATTACTAAACACCTCTTTCTATTTATACCTGCGGGTTCTCGGGCCTTTTGTGTCAGTTCATTCGAGCAGGTTTCAATCTGTTCTATGCGGATCCCTCAATCTTCGTGATGTTGGGTGATTCTGCCGTGGCTTAGATTCGTGGCTGCGGTTTCACCAGCCATATCATTTTCCAGTGGGTAGTGACTGCCATCAGTGATGGCTGCGCGGCCGCCCCTCCGTCCATATCCAAATCATCCGCCTTTTCTGCCTCCTCAGTGAGTCCATGGATTTCCATGTAGTTTGTAGCAATCCTTCTTCCAGTGGCCGAGATTCTAGCAATAATCACAGAAAGGACGTCGATATGATGAACCGCTAACCTGATTTGTGGTCTATTATCGACGTTCTAGTGCCTGAGTCACATTTCCGATGGTCTGCAGCTGACGACTCCTGTCTGTCGTTGCTGGGCCATAAAATGCCAATCTTGTCGCTATATCGCCCAATGATGGAGTGTCCGACCCGCTGGCAGCTACACCTCAGGATTTTCAGATTTGACTCCGTGTAGCCTTCCGTCGGACCGTTACGTATGCGACGTCTACTGAGGGCAAAGGCATCTCTTTGAGAATGTCTGATGAGCCAAATTCATATCATAATTTAAGCTCATTAAGCTACATATTAATTCCAATTAATTCGCACATTCATTATATATATATATACTTGATTTCCCTCCATTTCATGTGACATAGGTACAATACAACATTTGGGATGTGTTACATAGAATTTCAGTCCATTTTACATCCAAAACAAGGCCACATGGGTGCAAGGGACAAGTATTTACAAATTGGGAAAAGGCCAACAACAACCCAAAAAGTTGTCTCTCCATTTCGGGAAATAAAGTGCAATTGACTTGCTTACCCTTGCAACGGTCATATCTCATGAAGGAGAGCTTGGATTGATCTGTAATTTGAGCAGGAGAGAGGTCAATGGGTCTGTTACAAGTTGTCTCTTTACATAGAAGTCGGCAATTGGGTCTAAGATGGTGATATCACCTCATTTATCCAAAAAGGTAAATTCTGTGCGAAATGACTTATCAACCCCTTGCACGAGGCATATCTCTCAAACGGCTGAAGGGATGACTTTGTAATTTCACCAAAACCTAGACCTAGAAGTCCTCTACAACTTTGATTTACACTTTGGATGCAAAAGGCACTCAAATGGGGTCATGAACCCTAATCTTTACAATATATCCAATCTGCGCACAAAGACACATATGTCCTTACTAAATGAGGGAGGTAAGCACAAAATCGAAGGGTCCTGGTGGTAAATAGCCATGAACACTTGCCCTACATATACTCGAGCTCCTCATTCAGTAACACAACACTTGGGAGGCCGTGAGCATGGAGAAGAAGGCAATTCTTGGCGAAGAAGGCTCAAGGGCGAGGATCTAGCTTCGGATGCTCATCCGTGCTACCTTGATGAAGTTTTCTTATCCCTCTTTTGTATTAGTAGCTCATGCCTTAAGCATGAGCTAATTTGCTAGACCTAGGGCTCGGATTTTCTGGATTTACCATGTTCTAAACATTACCTTTTTCGGATGAATATATTTCACCATGTTCTAGGATTGCCCGTTGACGGAATTGGGCACATCGTTAGAATCCTTATATATAGAAGAACATATGTTCAAGTTTTGGTGATGTTCCGATGATGTTATCATCGTTTAATGAAGGGTTCATATTTCCCCTTGGGATAAGTAGCCCTAAATAGGTTTTTAGAAATTTCCGGCGACTTCGTCGCCGGAACCGAAACTAACCATGTACATATGATCTTCTATGTATAAGGATTCTAACGATGTGCCCAATTCCGTAA